>JAZHYW010062118.1:0-35084 GCA_037355805.1 Ixodes ricinus
CTGTACCGTCTTTCGTTCAAAGGCAACCATTCCTGATCTCGGACCTATTCTAACGGGTCAATCAGCTCATAGGGCACTTCAAATTGTATAAAGCGTTGGAAGAGCATCAACAAGCGCACGTAAGAATGGACGGTGACTCTGTCTAACATTCATCGGAGCTAAGAAAAGTGCGATTTCTCTGCAATAAATTATCTTGCTCCCCACCCGAACAAAGGTCCTGGCCGCGTGCCTGGTTCAGTTGCCTACATCTCATAACCATAGGGCGTACTAGCGTGCAAGTAGGAGTTTAGATTTCTTTAATAATACGGGCTTTGTTTGTTTGTTTTTCTTTCTTTTTTAGATCCGGGCCGCCAGTGTTCGCTTTCGCTGCGGAGTTGCGCGCCCAGCGAGGCTTCCAGCGATTCCGCGGTGCTCTCCTAAACGCAGGGAAGAGCATCACCGCCATCAGCTCCCGAACATTCCGCTCTGGGATTCCGCCTCCGCAGGGCATCGCCATGAGAGATCGTCTGCCTCAGCACTTCCTCCGCCAGGTGCGTTCGCACTGCCGATGTCGCGAGGAACTTTTTCGCACCCCAGGTTCGATTGGTTCGCTCGAACCTTCGATCTTTCGCCAAAGTTCCGACGAAGTTCGACTTATAAGCAGCATTGCCCGACTTCAACACCAAAATGTTCGATTTCTTCTGGAAGAAACGTTATCTTGGGAATGGCCCTTTTCTAATAAACAAACACGTGGTATAAATGCACCTATTTTTTCCGCTGTAGACCTGGAGGAATTTAACGGCGTGGCGTCACTTCTTCCTTTTTTTTTCCTTATTTTTGCTTTTGCTCACATCACATAGTCAATATTCCTGTTGAGCGTTCTCGTTACTTTTAAAATTTGCGTAATACTCAAACGTAATCTAGTGTAGAGATTTGTTAAAATTGTTAATTGACAAGTGATCTTAATGATGCAAAAAAGTGAAAGCCGTTTACAACTCCCTGTAACGCCGAATTAGAGCGCAGCTCTTGAGGAGGAGGGGGAGGCACGGGGGGGGGGGGTCACGTGACCTCGGAGAGGGGGGTCACGTGGCCTGAGGGTCACGTGACCTCGAGAGGGAGGGGGGAATTTTCGCGCTAAATTTAGCGGGGAAAATTTTCCGCTAAATTTAGCGGGGAAAATTTCCCGCTAGATTTAGCGGGGAAAATTTTCCGCTAGATTTAGCGGGGAAAATTTTCCGCCAGATTTAGCGGGGAAAATTTTCCGCTAGATTTAGCGGGGAAAATTTCCCGCCAGATTTAGCGGGGAAAATTTTCCGCTAGATTTAGCGGAGAAAATTTCCCGCCAGATTTAGCGGGGAAAATTTTCCGCTAGATTTAGCGGGGAAAATTTTCCGCTAGATTTAGCGGGGAAAATTTCCCGCTAGATTTAGCGGGGAAAATTTTCCGCTAGATTTAGCGGGGAAAATTTTCCGCTAAATTTAGCGGGAAAATTTACCCATCATGCACCGCGCGGTTACGGCCGACGGCGACGCCGACGGCGACGGCGACGGCGACGCCGCCCAGCCGGAAACGGGCGCCTAAGAGCTGCGCTCTTAAAAGAACGTAATTTGGCAAAAGTAGACCAACATCAATATTGGAGTTGTCGGCTTTAAGTTTCAGAAACATTAGGATCATAGCTCGCACCCTCTACACTATCGCGAACTAATTTTTCGCTGTGACAATTATGCAACTAATGCAAATGTGCAACAAGCGAACGGGACAAGAATAACTATAATAATCCCTGGAGGTGGGGAACAAAGATGACAAAGGGCCAACACAGCGGCGTTTGGAGATCGGCAAGGTTATGCTTTCGTCTCCTCGTCCAGGGATTAGTCGTCATTCATACTGCGCCTTTCACTGCAGATTACCGTGCGGAGGGGCACACCGATAAGAGTCTATTCAATTCTTAGGAATGGCCCGAAGGCCCCACGATAAAGCCAAAGTCAGAACGAATAGCCAAGCAAAAACTGGGCATTTTGAAAACGCGACACTTGGTTTCCAGTGCCGTTCACTTTTTCGTTCCGAAGCCTCGGGCTTTCAAGGCGTGCTGAAAGTTCGCCAGCTCGACTGCGCGTTTTCTACTATTTCTGCCATGCTGCTGACGCTGGCTTGCAGCGTTTCCTACCCACCGTGATCGCGACTGAGAAAAATGTTTGTTCTGTTCAGTGGCGTAGCCAGACCATCTGGCACCCGGGGCCCCTAGGGTCTTTGCCCCCCCGCCCCCCCCCCCCCCGCTTCCCGGAGACCGCAAGCAACAGCATGCCGGCGGCCGCCTTTTTCTCTAAAGCAGGAGTTTCGAGGCACCCGGTAGGATGTTGTCGCTAAAATGAGCCTCTAAACCGCACGCCCTAAAATGGAAACTAGTGCAATCAAACAATCGTTGGCATACGGTACACTGCGGCGCTGAAGCCAGTTTGTCCACGCAGATTTCCGGAAGCTCGATTGCCCAGTCATAGGGACGCTGTGGCAACAGGGAACGTTGTCGCTGCCACAACATTACGACCACTTGCCAGAACACTACATTGTGACCGCCTCCCGCAGTGGCGTAGCTAGACCATCTGGCACCCGGGGCCCTTAGGTCTTTTGTCACCCCCCCCCCCCCCCCCGCTCCCCGAGACCGCAAAGCTAAAAGCCATAACCGCGACGCGAGGTCACGCAGCGATAATGAAATAATAAATACAGTTTCATTTGCACGCGCTCTCGTGCAAATGAAACGCTTTACGGGTATTATAGGTCACATTCAACTAATTTATGGACACGATAGTCAAATTTCAATTTTCATTCCAGTATCCCTTTAAAGACATGCGGGTAGCACTTGGCAGTAAAATATTTGAAGCAGTGTCAAAGCGCCATCGGCACCTCGTCGGCTCCCTGATACCCCGCGACCCCCAGACATCGTCCTGCGACCCCCCTTTGCACACCTCTGGTTTAGAGAACGTGAAGGCTCAGTTTAGAGAAATGCGGTCTGTACGCGGCGGCAAGCTAGGCTTCCAAACAGACCTTGTGGTCACCCTCGGTATCGCTCCGGGAAAATATGATATAATATCAAGCTCGAGCGTGCACCGCCAAGGGTTCACCGCTAACGATTCGGCAAGCAACAGCATGCCGGCGGCCGCCATTTTCTCTAAACAGAGTTTCGAGGCAATTCGGTAAGATGTTGTCGCTAAAACGAGCCTCTAAACCGCACGCCTTAAAATGGAAAGTAATGCAATCAAACAATCGTTGGCATACGGTACACTGCGGCGCTGAAGCCAGTCCGTCCACGCAGATTTCCGGAAGCTCGACGGTCTCCAGTCATGGCACGCTGTGGCAACAGGGAAACGCCGTCGCCGTCACAACATTACGAATTCACTTGCCAGAACACTACATTGTGACCGCCTCCCGACGGCGAGCGACGCGCTTCTAGAACTTACGGCGGGGTCAGAGAGCGAGGAGCTTGCTGAGCAGAAGCCTTTCGCCAGCACCTCCTCTCGGCACTTCCCCCTCGGCGCGTGGTGCGGTGCCGTGCACGGGTGGACAGCCATGGGTGAGAGTCCGGGGTGAGGGAGACGACACGTTGAGAGTTTACCCAACTACTTTACTAGGCCACTCCCTGCGACTCCTTCGTATACAATGGCCTCAGTGCGGACAGGTTCTCTGCGCTTGGCAGCGCCGTCTATCGTCGTGGCGGTCTCGGCGGCAGATCGGTCGTGATGACGACGCGATGCCCACTACGCAATTCATGTTGCGCAATGCTGCGAGACAGAGTCGCGTGCGACTTCTGTAGCGTTGCGCCTGATGTCGTACCCATACAGGCTAGCCGAGCTCATAGCGAGAGCTGCTCTAACACACAGAGCTTGTGCCGCCGAGATGTGCCCCGAGCAAGAGCTGCGCTTGTAGCCATTCCTGCGGTACGTCTCAGGCGAAGATCGTGATCGCGGCTCGTTCGCATCCGCCAGAACTTCCGATGTGACGTGCGCGTGACTCGTGCATCTACGCACTCTGCGCCACGTTCGAACCATGACGAGCTCAGGTGAACTCGACGGGACATTGCTCGCCAATGATCGACACTTGCGGCGCTTTGTCGCTCGTGTGCACGCCATAGCTGACTACGATCGCGGCGCATCGTCCGTCGGCGATCGCCGTTATCGACGATAATTCGTTCTGTCGAGCAGCATCTTGCTAGACAGTAGACTGACGTCGCCAGCGCCTCCAACTGCACGTACACACGCTCTGGCGCGATGCCGTCGCAGAGCGCTGTACGCGTTCCGCTATGGATGAGTCGGAGTGGAATGTATCCTCCTAGTAAAGTATTTGGTTTACCCAACGCGTTTACCCCCTCCCCGCGACTCCCTTCGTGTAAGACCTTCGTGTGATTTCTTTCTTCTTCGTCTGGCGCCTTCTCTTGCTGTCTCGGCGCAGTCCGGCCGTGGTCGGCGCAAGCCAGCGTCGTGTTGCGCTGGGTTTGGCGTAGACTAGGTGGCGTTGGCTCGGCGTGCCCGGGCACAGCTCTTTCTCGAGTGCTCCCGCACTTTCCGCGCTTGTTTTTTCCGCCGGTGCGCGATGACTTTGCGCGAGCCAAGCCAGTTTTGCGACTCTGCACCAGACACGTTCGTGATGGAAGAGTGGTGACCTCATGCGTCTACACATTCTTTGCCACTTACGAACCAGTCAAGCCGGGGGGATTGCCGCCATAAGTGGCACCCCCCCCTCGTGACTGAGACTCCTGGTACCCGGGGCCCACGGCCCCCGGCCCCCCCCGTTACGACGCCACTGGCCAGACCTGTTTTACTTTTATATGTACAAGCGAAACCTCTCTGTGCGTGACTCCCGGTCTCTGTTTTAGATCAGAGCTGTTGTAATAACTCAGCGTCCTTTGTTTGTCCTTTGTCCCCTTTGTTACCGTTCTCCAGAGATTAGTATCGTTATTCTTGTCTAGCTCGCTTCCGCCTGTGCATTAATTGCATTATCGTGCAGTTTAATTCCGGGTTTTCTTGAACTTGAAAAACGTTTTTTTCGGAGGTTATCTTTCCCCAATTCGTGTGTGTGTGGGGGGGGGGGGGGGGGTGTATGCGTGCGTGCGTGCGTGCGTGCGTGTGTGTGTGTGTGTGTTCGGTATCGGACACAAAGCGGCTTTTATTCGGGGCTGTCGAATTCCCCAACCTCCGCGGACCGTTCGCGTGACTCGAATTCTCAGAAAGCGTCCAGCAGCGGTAAGAAAAGGGTAAAAAATGAAAGCCGTTTACAACTCCCTGTAACGCCGGATTGGAGCGCAGCTCTTGGAGGAGGAGGACGGAAGGGTACTGAGGGGAGGGTATACCCCTGCTCACTCCTCCTCCCTCGTTATCCTGCCTGCTACTCCTCCTCCCCTTATCCTCCCCTTCCACCCTCCTTGTCCTTCACCTCCTCCTCATCCTTCAACCTCATCCCCTTGCCTCCTCCTCCTCTCACCTCCCCTCCTCCTCCACCCTATTGCTGTCCTCTTTGCCACTGTTCCCTCGGGCGGTCTTGCCCTAAGAGCTGGAGGGGTCACGTGACCCCCTAGGCCACGTGACCCCTCCAGGTCACGTGGCCTACAGGGGTCACGTGGCCTGGGGCCACGTGGCCTAGGGGGCCACGTGGCCTAGGGGGTCAGGTGACCCGGGGCCACGTGGTTCTAGGGCCTAGGGGGTCTAGGGTCCCCTGTCACGTGACCTGGGGCCTAGGGGTCACGTGACCTGGGGCCGAGGGGTCACGTGGCCTGGGGCCACGTGGTTCAGGGGGCCACGTGGTCACGTGACCTGGGGCCTAGGGGGTCACGTGACCGGGGGCCACGTGGCCTGGGGCCACGTGGTCTAGGGGGCCACGTGGTCTAGGGGGTCACGTGACCTGGGGTCACGTGACCTTGTGGTTACGCCGACGGCGACGGCGACGCCGCTCAGGCCGGAAACGGGCGCCTAAGAGCTGCGCTCTAAAACCAAGGCGTGTGTTTCCTGAAGAAGAGCAGGAGCCTCTCGGGAAATTTATTACGGGCTCTGGTAGTTTCTTTTAATCAAACTTTTTTGCTCCTATATTTTTTTATACCATTTTTTTTTTTTGTGGGAGGCGGGGGGTTGCTTTTCAGGAATATTTTGCTCTGTAAGATGAAAGGAATGCCCATGTTCTTGAGAATGATAAGAGGATGAATTGAGACGACGAGACAAAACTCTGAAATTCCCTCAAGGAGAGTCGAACCGTGAACCCTAAGATTGCTAGCCCGAAGTCAACCATTTTCAGCCAGCGGGGAGGCTTGTGAAGCGGTATAGGTGGTATTCACTGGACGCCGAATTTGTGGTGACTGCTCATAGCGCATGCTCGGGATGAGTTCTTATTTATGATCTCCTAAAGAAGACAATCTTATCGAGCGCAATGTGTGTGTTAGAGGCGTTGTGTAAGCCTGCCGTCAGCACGTTATGCAGCAGGAGCGAGCTCAGCTATGACCGCCAGTGAACACCACCAACGTTTCGTTCGCCAGCTTATGATACAATGTTTTAGAATACGGGGTAGTGTTGGGACCGGAGTGGCTCGCGTGAAGCGCGTGGTGTAGACCGCGACAGGTGTCAACACCGGCGCGATCTAGACCTCTTTCATTCTTAGTATACAACGCTGTCAAAGCTGTTACAAAAAGCTACAAGCTGAAACAGCAATTATCACGAAAAACTTGCACGCACCTTGCGAGCGTACCCCATGCTCACCGACGGTACAGCGTGAAGTGCGGTGCGCGCTCCATTCACAAAATTCTATGAGCACAGTCGAGAGGATGGTGAAGGAGAAAAGTTTTTTTTCGGTTTAGGGATGCAACCCACGGCCGTCGGAGATCGGGGTCATGTGGAAAGCGATGGAGCTTAAAGACATTGCCGCCGCATTCGCCTTGCCGGATTCTGTGCTAGCTACATAGCCCTTCAGACAGTATTCGATGCTTTCTGTCGTTATTCGTGAACCCTGTAACCGAGCAATGGTGTCCCGATGGCCGGTGAACTCCGATGGCTCAGTCCCGATGGTCCCAAGCCCGTGACTCCAATTAAGTATGGGTGTTTAAAACAGAAAGAAAGCGCGAACGCAGTTCGCGGCAATGCATACACCCAACACCGGCGAAGCCTCTCATCCGGGACTTTCACTCTTTCTAACGCTCCAGCAAGGGAAAAAGCGTTGGTAGCCCTTTCCACTTTTCTCTCTCGCCCTCTTTTAGTAAAACTTGATTTGGGGTTTGACTTGCATGCACTCGTACTAATGAGACGATAAATGAAGCCTCACGCTCGCGCGAATAGCTTTGACAATGTTGTGTTTTACCAGGTTGGTCACCCCACGCATACAAGCATGCGCACACTCACGCGAGGGCACCTCAGCAAGCTTGCAATCGCACGTACAGAAAATGCTGTACAGGTCGGCATAGTTGCAATCTGAAATCTATCGCAGTTGTTTTTCCGCTTATAAGGTGGTAGACAGCAGGGGCGCTTTGCTTGACCTGTTTTCACTAGAGGGTGCTCGTAATCACTGTGAAACGCGAGAGCAAACTGATACTGACATAAATTTCGACTACTACTGCTCCTGTAGATGACTATATTGAAGCCTTCCATAAAAGACTACAGCGACAACAACGTGACTCTGGTTTCCCTGTCACTTGACCAGAACATGGTAAGACATTTCAAACCCACTTCAGAGTGTAGACGTTATTTTTTATGCAGTATCTGTATACTGTATGCGAAAATGAAGATTAAGAGTCGATGACCAGATGCCCCCCCCCCCCCACCCCCCTACCCCGACCCGACCCTCTTTTCTGATTGTTTAGAAACAATCAATTTCTGGTAGAAGTTTCTAATGCTAGATGCGATTGGCCTTTTTTTTTTTTTTTGACAAGCGTTTTTATTTGCTATAAATGCCACAGAAACCCACAACCACATTTCTCATATTGACTAATATAAGAGCTCATGGAAGAATTGTATTTCACTATTCCTTGATCCGAATAGCGTCTTATTCACAAACCTTCGTATTCTATCACTATCAGTGTACTAGTTTCGTTTCTGATTAAGTCCAGACGCAGCCGGTGCTACAAGCGCGAGCATGTGGCCCTGAACAGTGTTAGCACTGCTACACGAGCGCGCGGGATTTGGCAGGGATGCTGAAAGCCCGGAGCTCGCTGTTGTAGCTTCTGCTACGCTCACACTTACGTATAGTGAAACGGAGTATAGTGTCAAATTCACACGCTGTTAGAGCTTTCCGCGATGCGTTTATTTAAACGGGTCGGAAAAGAGCGTCGCATTTCCTCCATCGGAGCCTGCATTTAACTTTTCGGGAAACAAAGTATGTAGAGCCATTCGTCCATACTTCTAAATATAAAATCGTCCATTATACCAATTTATGTTGGAACCTAGTAGGACTTGCCCTTTCAGTATCCTGGTTTCTAGAAGTACCATGGAACGAGTTTTGTTTGACTCTGGCCGACTTGTACTTAAATGAATACTTCGCGTTCTTGAAAAAGACACAGAAATCTGTTTCGGTGTAGGTGCCATGTTTCTTTTCTTCTTTTTTATTTAACGTGAATTTTTTTTATCACTCTTTTTGTCTCTCTCTCTTGTTTTTTTCTTTTTGATAGGGTGACTTTGCTTTTTCACGAAACAATCACGCAAATAATTATCTCTTGGCAAAGTATCTTGTGTGTGTTTTGTCCACTTTCCTTGTTCCTCGGTCTCAGACTACCCCAGCGTTGACAAAGTGCGCTAGCCTACGGTTGAACGCGAGTAACGGAAGCCTCGAAGCTAGCGAAATAGAGAAAGAAAACTACTGCAGCTAGTAGTTACTATGCAACACAATGCGTTCCGCGCGAAACCCGTTGTCGCGTAGACGCCATGGCCTAACCAGAAACCCGCAGGATGGAACAAAGAGTCGCCGCCTCATTCCCCGTGTTCAGCTTCCGAGTAAACCTTCCGCCAATATCATGCTAAAAGTAGCGCGCGAAGCACGCGCGACGAATGATGGGAACTTCCTGTACGCTCCTCATTGCCCCGCAGCATGACACTGAAATGCTTAAGAGAGGGGAATGTAGCGCAATTGCTTGCCCGCCCTCCCACTCTCACTTGCATAACCTTCGTCGCATCGAAGATACAAGATACACCAACAGGTTGTTTACAAACAAGCCAGCGTGATCCCACAACCGGTGTGGGTTGGGTACTGCGGGTGTGCAGTAACCGAGAAGGGAAGCGTCTACGCTTAAGCAGTGCCGACCACAGCGCTACCGCAGTGGTGACTTTAAAAAGTTGAGTTGGTGTTGTCCGCTACAGCCGGTTATATATAGCCAGTTTCCGGCATTCCTTTTGACACCACGAAAGGCACTGCACGCTCTGCATAAAGGTCTTTTCACAGTCTGCGTCGCCTCGCGGCCAGTGCTTGTGACGCAGCGCTGCCCTCCGTCGCAGTTGGAGTGGTACCGACTGCTCGTGCGAATCCAGGAGAGGACGACGGACCGCAGTCATCAAAAGTTGTTGGAGCCAGGAAGCCAGGCCGTCACCATCTGGGACCAGAAATACCTCCACTGCCTCAACAGGCTGTTCAAGGACGAGTTTAACGTGTGCGTGTTCGCGCTAGGCCAAAACTAGAGTCAGTGGTTAACCACCTATAGACGTTTGCAAGTACGGCCTCTATGGGCGCCGCCATCTTGCACCTGGGAGGAAAAGGGGGGGGGGGTAGATCGCCTAATAGTCAAGCTGTGGGTACAAATCATCAATGTTTGACTAACAAAAGATCCACCCATAACAGCAGCAAGATGGCGGAGCCCAGAGGCCGTACTTGCAAACGTCTATACGGAAAGGAACTGAAGGAGAGGAGGAGATGAGAACGTGCGGTGACGTCACATCGCTGAGCTCTGATTGGAAGGATAGTGGATAGACGCAAAGGCTGGCTTTCTTCATCTCTACTCGATGTCCTCTATGGGAGCAAACAAGAGCGTTGCGCGCTCCTCGTATCGGGTTCGGGCTTTGAACGCAGATATGAACACCCTAAACATTGAGCAGACAGACAATATCCTCCGTGGCCAAATATCCATAGTCGGGTACGCCACATAAGGCATATAAAATTATAACTGTTGCGTCGGTCGACGTGCGAAGCTTGTATTTATGCCCAAACATGTTTTCATTTTTTGCAGCAACATATCAATGCTTCCAAATTTAGCGAGGTAAAATGCGCCACTAAAAAACCCCTTTCGGACAGACAAACACACATACACACGCGGACGTACACACGCGCGCTCAAAATCTCTAACACGGCTAAAAATTTATTTAACTTGAAAGGTGCTTATATAGGAAATCCCGCAGAGACAGAACATCACAAAAGAAAGAAGGAAAGCAATCACCCTTCCTCCCCACCAGCACCACTAAAGCAAGACCCTCACACCGTATACAGAAAATAAGAAAGCTGTTCATTTTACGCTTCGTAAACAAAGGACGAAAATCGCCAAGAGCGATTCTTTCCTCACTAATAACTTGTTGCAAAGGGTGTGCACTCATGATGGAGATCATTTAAATCCAAAATAAACTTATTTCTAGCAAACATGTTAATGCATTTACAACAAAAAAATTATTATTTCTCATTGTTTTTGTGTAATTTTAGTTTTATTTTATATATGTATATATATATATATATAAAACTCCTGGTCATGACGCCACGAACGGCTTACTGTGTTTGGAGATTTGTGTTTGTCCTTTGTCCCACTTGTTCCCCTTCTCCAGGGATTATTTTCATCATTCTTGTCCAGCTCGCTTGCACCTTTGCATTTAATTGCATTATAATCATTACTGAAATATCTCGGCGCTATCAGCTCTCAAAAGCGCGAGCGGTGTCGTGCTTGAGCAATCGTGCAGACTGTTCCTCTGGCGGTTTGAGATACGCTGGGCGCGGCCGGTCCCTCGCATCATATGATCACACAGCAACCAATAAAATTGCAGCAAAAAATAAAAAAACTCAAAGAACAAATGACGAAACATGCAACGTGACGACAGTAAGACTTGCACTGCGTTCGTTAAGAAAAGACCTCCGCGTTTTTACAGCGGAGCTGTTAAGGAGCTAGTTTCTCCACGATCGCGTCCCCCAAAGAAATGAAGACACCGAACTCTGTACACCTACCGCCATCTATGAGCGACGGCGGTAAGCCACGCATCTGGTTGCCGCCGTCGCTCATAGATGGCGGCTGCATTTCCACTCTGGCTTGCCCACTTGCGGCCGGTCATTACTTTCCATTGTACAGCTCCACTGGTCTTCCTTCTTCATCAAAGTAGAACGGCTGAAAGGTTTTTTTTTCTACCTTGATTGCAAGGGCTAAACTGGAGCATGACATTAATCGTTCTCATTGTTGCAACTTGGTATAAAGTAAGACCGATTATTTGTGTGTGGTCGAAGACTCCTATAGACCCATTTCGTGGCAAACGCCACCAGGTGGTGCTCCAGCATTCGACGTCCCAGAGAACTTCCGGTTCATAGAAAGCATGAACAAAGCCCACCCAAACACTGGTGCTTGAAATGTCGGTGAAACGTTTAACCACCAATACCTCAGGCTACAGGTGAACTCTAAAAAAAAGGAGCGCGAGATCTGTTAAACATTTTCGAATATTCTTGTAAACACACTTGCCTCCTCCAAGACGTTAAATTGTTCAGCCGAGGGCCCTCGTTAAATCTCCAACTTTCATGTACGTGTAGCATTTATTCTCTCTAGCACTGGTGACATAAGCAAGCTCGACAGACTGGCAAACACGGAGTGGCCGGAAGTCGCTTGGGACCCAGGAGGCAGTTCATGTTGGTAAACAGCAAAAGGGTCTCTACTGCACTTTAGCTCAAGCCCAGACGCAGCCGACAGTGTACGAGTTAATGGGGCCGATCATGCAGAGTCAAAAGCGTTAAGTCACTAGGCCTTTTCTGTTTAGGATAGACTCGGCGATTATAGGACACGTACAAAAACATGACGGACAACATGATGGTGCTCTTTCCACGTTGTCTAATTGGTTCCTTCATCTCGTAGCGTCTGCTGCGTCTAAACTTAAACTTCTTTTTCTTTTAAAAAAACTTTTAACTTTAAAAAAAAAATCTTTTTTTTTTTAATGGGACGTCATTAGCATGAGCTAGGAAAAAACCAGGTCAGCAGCGGCCCCCTTATTGTCCTTTTCAAGTCGGGCGGTGGTCAACTACCTCGGCTGGATCATCGTCGAGCGCCTGGGCTTCCTCTCGTACCAACGCCAATTGGACGCCCACCGCCGGACCGTCTACGGCTACACGAACCCGACCGACGTGGCCGAAACGTGCAGCGAGCTGGTCGTCCAACTCGCACCCCAGTACAGCGCCTCACTCGTCTTCGATGCCGAGAAAAATCAGGCGCTCATTGTGAGTTCCGGCGCCGCCGCTACGCCACACGCATCTTCGGTTCCTGACCGTTCCGCGTGCCTTCTGCGGAACTTTTATATTCCGTAGCGTCCATGGTGCGCAACACTGGCTGGGCTTACATGAATGCGACCGTAGCGCACTGTATCGAGCAGGGACCAATCATATGCACACTGCCTCCCTGCTGGCTCCTACTTTACCAATAGACTTCTTTCGAAACTCACGTGTTCATTGCTAGTAGTTCTTAAACACTGCACAATGGCGAAACACTCGACACCACAGAAAGTACAAGTCTGATACTGCAAAATAGGAAAATAAAATTTAATTAGTAACACAGTGTTCCAACGAAACTTCCTGTATCCGCCATTGTGCAGATTCCACAGCTTCCAACATAGAGCCCACTTTCGAAAGGGGTATAGAGAAATAGTCAAATCTCGATTTGACGCGCAACGGTCGCTTCTACGTAAACGCAACCACTGTCCAAGCTACTGGAGCGAGTGCGTGGATTCATATAGCGTCTCACACCACTAGTAAGCAATACATGATCGTGCCAGATGCTTTCACAACCTTGTGCATTAAATATAACACGGGGCGCTGCCAGTGAAATGTGCTCATTCCATGGAAGAACTTAGGTCATGAAATTTGGTGCTCGCAACTAATGTTTCGAAGTAAATAGCAAAAAAAAGCGAGTTCCGCGCACATTGTGTGGCGCTCTTCAAGTACATACCTTTCTAGTGTTTACATATTCACAGGCGAGCTCACTCATGTTTGTCTTCCCAAAAATGGGAGCAAATCGCACGGCATGCATTCGCACCAACACTGAAAGAGGGCTCCAGGGTACTCTATGTTACTAGCTAATATCGGCCGTTTACTAAAGACATTTAAATTCAATAGCCAAGCAACCAAGCGGATTTTATCTGACTAGTGTTATAAGTCGAGGGAAAATGGAATGTATTCTTATTCCATTTTTCTTTTATCCGCCGGGTTATAGATGCACACACCAGATTGCTAAGATGCGCTTTTATAACCCGGATCAAAATTTTAGCAGTGTTACTATTGAAAGGTTTTACGAAGGTGTCTCGAGCACTTAGGCAGAGGTTAACTGTCGATATTAAGAAACATTGGCTATAAGTAGCGTAAACCTCCGCCCTATTAAACGGGTTCAGCTGTATGGTTTTATCCGTCCATCTGCCGTAAACGCAAAAAGAAAATAAAAACATTTTTTGGGGGAGCTACATGCGCTGCATTAGAGTTTGTGTCGACATGTCCGTCTTCTCCGTAGGATTACGTGCACTGGATTGCGCGGGAGCTTGTGGAGTCGTTCATCTTTCAAGTGGAGCAGGTAGACTGGATGGACAAGGAGACGAAGCTGAAAGCGCGCAGGAAGGTACGCACATCTTTCTTTCTGAAAACTATTAGAAATCGACAACTAAAACAAATAACGACTAACCGCCGCTAATATTAGTGGTAACATTTGGTGCCGTTTCGAAGTAAAAAAAATTGCAGTGGCTTAGCTCGGCTATGCCAGAATATACGTAGCGTAAGCTTAGGCTCAGCTGGTTATTCTTAGCTTTCCTGGTTGTCTAGGATTAGCTTGATTATCATACTTACTGCTGCTTCAACGACACACACACGGTATACGCATTATGTGACTACTTTGGTATCCGATGACTTAAGCTTCTCCGCTCTTCTTATTGCGGAGGAGGCGCCGTGTAACCGAGCTTTCGGTTGCACGTCGAAAGATCCCCAGGTGGTCCAAATTAATCCTCAGTACTCCACTGGGGCGTGCCAGATGCCCGTCGTTGGTTTGGCCAGCTGTGCGCCGTGTTGTTATGTATCAAGCAACCAAGCTGCCGCCCAGAACAACCGGACAGCGCAAGCCATGATCTCGAGCGGGTGCATGCGCGCGGCGCGTGCATCGGGAACTGACCTAGGCGCCATGCCAGTTTTGCCCGTTCCGTCACTGCTCCTCGCGCATCCGCAGCACGGCTCTCCAGGAGCCACGCGAGACTGCTCAACCTCGGCCAGTGTAGCTTAAGCTACAAAAAAAGCAAAAAAGCGCCGATGTTACGTTCGGAGTAGTAGTGACCGCCGTAGTAGTGACGCGCTGTGGCACAGCCTCCTAAAGAGGCTAAGGCACTGTACATAGTACGTTCCGTACCGCCGTAGACGATAAGATGAAATTTCCTGAGCACGCACATCAAACAACGCGGAAGAATGGAATCCGGTAAATACCACATGTTATGTATTTAAAAGAAAGACAAACCGGTGAGGTTTTTTTGCTTTGTTTTTATTTATTAGGGCAAAGAGAAATGACATTGGTGATTGTGTTTCGTAATGCTGCAAGGTGATCCCTGTCTTATGACCAGACATGTACACGTTACCCCCAAAAAGTAACTAAATACCGTTACTCGTTACTTGCTCGAATAGTAGCTAAATACGTTACTCGTTACCGATTCTCAAAAGGAACGCGTGAGTTACCTCAAAAGTAACGAGTTACTTTTTGCGTTACTTTGACGACTTTGAAACACAACTATTTTTCCTTCATAGTCTATTGTTTTCTTTTAGGTAGTCGTTGCGCAATAGCTACCTCTCTAAGTTTTCATCAGTTGTGTTTACCCGCTTTCTTGAGATTACATCTCCGGCGACGCTGAAGAGTCGTTCTACCGACGCGCTCGAAGGAACGGTAGTGTTAAGTGTTTCAGGAAGACCTGGTGAATATTCGGTTACTGCGCCTCCATTGAGGACAACGGGTAATAGGTTCTGTGCCTTCCCGTGTTGGCAACCTCCGGGTTTACATTCGGTCCGTACCCGGTTCTAGAAGGTTCAACCAGCGAACCTTATTGTGCTCGCTGGGTGAAGGACATTCTCAGCTGTAGAGTTCAGTACAGCAACGTTTATCGCTGGTCACGTCAGTCGAACTGTTCGACTGACGTGTTCAGCGATGTACGCTGCTGTACTGTCATACTGTTTAGTTTTTTTCGGGCTGCCTATCTGCCTTTGTTGCAATAGATTCATACTCACGTTTGAATAAAAACAAGGCCGTTTAAGCGGTGTTGTACACGTTACTCCTCCAAAGTAACGAGATACCGTTACTCGTTACTTGGCCTTAAAAGTAACTAAATACGTTACTCGTTCCTTTTCTAGAAAAGTAACTAAATACGTTACTCGTTACCGAAAATAGTAACTAGGTAGAAGTAACTCGTTACTTGTAACGCGTTACGTACATGTCTGCTTATGACAATCGGTATCACTGTCGAAAGGTTTGTAGTGGTAGACTTGATCATTTTTGGTAAGATGATCGCATGACACTATCACGAAGTTAACCATCCTTCCCCCTCCAGATTGAGAAGACGACGGTCATCGTCAATTCTGGAGATAGTAGGAAGCGATGACGTAAGTTCACCTGTTCGTTTGTTTTCGAGCGTAGCAGTGGCGTCACTTGGTTGTCGGACATGTTGCGTGTATGGGCGCGCGTAGCCAACACCGCTTACAATTGGTCCCATCAGCTCGTAGCGTCTGCTGCGTCGGACTTAAGGCGAAACGAGAATATTGGTGGTGTTGCCATAGATTCTGCTATGTTAACTCTTCAATCATAAGATACGCGTTGCTGGCAGAAGTGCGTCATGTGCAAGACAACTTCTTGTCAGTCGCGCGGACAATTTATTTCTTCGTCATTTGCGTATCTTCACGTCCCCTGATCATGTAAAAAAGGACATCGTCTTCGACGTCTTTGATGTCGGTGATAGGTGTGTCGCATAATGCTACATCGTTTTTTTCTTTTTTTAATAAAGTCATGTTTTTTATATTTGATTACTTTTTCCCCCTCTTTCTCTTTCAGTTTCTTGCGTCCTGGGACGATGGGAAAGACTTTGTGGGCATCATTGTGGACAAGGTCATTAACGAGACTTTAAAACAAATGCGAAGTTTATGGGAGAACACCAGCGATTCTTGCGAAGAGTGTTCGTAAGTCATACCAAACACTACTCGAAGTATTTTTGCGCTCTCAATTTTTTTGGACAATTTCTGTGGTTCGTTGAATTTTAATTATTAACTAAATAAAAATAAAATACTGTCATCCACATTCCTATTAGAAGGTCAGTGTAACGTTCTTACAAGTCTGCGAGTTCCTTGCTCCCGGTCTTGGCTGAAAAGTAAATATGCTTTCAAGATCTCCTCTTCTTCCTCAAGGGGGATTCCCCGCGATTCATTTGTAGCATTTTACTCATAAATGGCGCTATTTGTTGTTGTTGTTATTTCGGACCAAAAGACTCCCTCCCAGCTGCAGCTAGGATTAGTGGATAGACGCAAAGCTATGTGCCTTTGTCTCTCTACTCACTCTTCGAACGCACTGGGACACCGATTGCCGGCGTTCGTGTTCGAACACTGAGTTGAGACCACGGTGGTTGAGACAAAGGAAGCTAGCTTTGCGTCGTCTTCCCACTAAATATTCGAACCAGAGTTCGATACTCTGCCGTGTCCGCACATTCTCATCTCCTCCTCTCCCTTCGCTCGTATGACTTGATGGTAACGTAAGATGGTACGTTGGATATGACCATTGTTTTCATTACCTTCTTTCTTTCTTCAGGGCACTTTCTCCGTTCTCTCACGAGATTCAGTACATTCATCGAAGAAACGCAATTGGTGAGCACGCTTCCCAAAGCGTTTTATTTAATAGACAGTTCTAGTATAGCGTTCCTGGCCCTTACGTGCGCCATACGCAATAGACCATTTGCTTATTACTCAAGCATCAAGGAGAATGCAGGGATTGGTGTTCCACGCGCCACACGCGCACGCCTTCCCCGTATAAAAGATTCGAAGTAAATAACCAAAATAAAGCGTTGACGAACGCGCGTGCAAGATGCCATTTGTTTTTGGGTATTTGCTTTAGAAAAGTTACTACTGCTGAGGCCAGCACGTGCGGCGCGTGGAACACCAATCCCTGCATTCTCCTTGATGCTTGGATAATATAGCAATAGGTCTATAGTGTAGCGTACGCTTAAAACTACCTACTCGGGCCTATTTTAGTTGTGCGTTTCGTAAACGTTGCCGAGAGAACATCTCCCATGACCTTCTTCATCCGATTTGCCAGAGCCGTGGAATTCCGCGTGCTTACTGCGCCACCATGCTCCTCGAAAGAAATATGAAAAATTTAAACGTTCCCATTCATTTAATTTTTAATTGAGCCAAGCCGCAGCGCCACAGCTGCCTGGTCGCAAGTCGGTCAATCGCACTTGTAAGCGAGGTACGGAGACTATAGCCAAAGCCAATCGCGGACCGTCCGTCAATCGTCCCGGGGAAACGGCAACTTCTATCGAGGCTATCGCGGGAAGAGATCTGTGACCTACTGATGTCCAGTGCACGGCGACAACCTGGGCGATTTTTTTAAGAGTCGTTCGTTCGTCGGCGATGAACTGCGCGAAGAGGCTTAGCGTTGAGCAGATCGCAGCGTTTACACACATTGAGAGCTGTGAACATTTGCACTGCGCACTCCTTCAGCTGCACAGCGATCTGACTCGACTGCGTGGTAGGCATACATGCACAAGTTACTCAGAAAAAGTAATTAAGTTAAGTTACTGAGTATTGGCCTCAATAGTAATATGAGTAGAGTAGAAGTTACTCAATAGGAAAGTAATTGAGTGAATTACTAACTACCGTAACAAAGTAGCGAATTACTTTTGAAGTTACTTTTATATTTTTTATAGTAACAAAAGAGTACATAAATGTTTTGATTCGTTAGCGAAACTCTGCTTGCCAAATATAAAGCGGCTTGTGTTTTCACGTAAATTCCTTAATAGCTGGTTCCGCTTCTGTGCGATTAAGTGTTTTGTACTTTTTGTTTTCTGGTCAATTATCTACTGCGGATGTATCTTTTCTACTTTGAGGCTTAGCGCTGCCTGAGCTTGATTTTGCAGACAGTATTTGCTTGTTTAGAGTGTTGCGTAAAGTACATCTAAAAAGTACTTGAAGTAAAGTACAAAGACAATTAGAGGTTATGTACGTCAAGTATCGTAAGTACACCAGGTACATTGTACTTGAAGTAAAGCACTTTAAATATACCATACATTTAAAGTAAAGTATAAATACTTTTTGACACAATCTTTCATCACGCCCTTTCATACCGTATTTTTCTTACTTTATTTTATCCGGTATGCATTGCTCCAGGGGTAATCGGAGAAGTATCAGTTTTGTTTTTTCGGAAATGGCGGCAAATATTGGATGAAGTCAAGGCGCCATGGAGTAGTTGTTTTATTCTCGCTGACGAACTATTTAACACAATAAACTTATAAGACACTTATTTGTATCGGTCTTATTGTCGCCATTAATTCACTCAGAGAAATTACCAGGTGGCGTCGCGAAAGACGATAGCTCGTGTTCACATGAAGATACGCCATTTTTTGCTTCCAAATTTGGGGAATGTACTTCAAAGTCGGGAATTTTACTTTCTTTGGAAATTTCCAGCAAACAAATACTTTAGTAAAGCACAATTACATGTTCAGAGAATGTACTTCAAGTAAAGTACAAGTTTTCTAATCCTAATTGAAATAGCACTTTAAGTACCATGTTCTTAAAAAACTTCCCAATTTAACGTGTTTTTTCTTTTATTTCCAAAAACGTTAGGGGAGTTATTAAGCTTCTCAAACGATATTCGAATATTGAAAGACCTGCATATTCTGAGCGTTTGTAGGAAAGGCAACGCAAAGAGGTCACCTTTGCGTTGCCTTTTAGCACGCGATCCAAGTACCGCACAAACTACGGGAGTACCAGATGGGCTTCAGAGACGGGTGTTGCATTTTGTTGACTCCTTTGGGTGAGGCTGTAGTGTGTAGCCTGTGTACACCTTCTGTAGTGAGCAAGAGTTCCTGCGTTTGGGAGAAGCGGGGGAAAACCCTTTCTTCAAATGCGTCAAGTTTCCTTGAGCTGCGGGATACAAAGAAATGCCAGTCTTCGTGGCTAATCCCACATTTACTGGACTTCACTTGCGACGTGTCTGTCCGCTCCCCGGGCTTCGCAGCAGAATTGTTGCAGTGGGGGGCTCGTAAAACGTTTAGAGGGTTTAGAACCTTCAAACCACCCCCTCTCTCACATCCTGCCTATACACCACATGCTCCCCCCTCTTTGCAAATATCAGCTGATCTTCCAACATCTTATCTATTTTTGTGCAGGAATGTTTGTTGAACAACAGACTTACGACTAAAATTCAAAAGTAACTTGTAATTTGAGTAGAAGTTACTCGTGAAAGAAATTAAAGTAAACTACTAATTATCGAAATAAAAATGTAATTAAAAGTTACCAAACTACTCAGAAAAGTAGTTAAATACAGTAACATGAGTAGAGTAGTTGAACTACGTACAGGTCTGGTGGCAGGTCCCGGAAAGAGTCGCCGAGCTGAACACCACGTAATTCCACTTAACACTGAACTTCTCGAACACCACGTCGCTCATACTGCGCTTTTGCTGACGACGGATTTTCTCTGCGTGTTGTCTGCGTTCTTTCGCTGGTCGGCGTTATTCCGACGCTGTTTCCGACGTCATCTATCAATACGTGCACCGAACGCGCCCCTCCACTCAACTCGATCGTCTGCGTCGCCGTCCACCGTTGACTCTGGCAAGTTTTTTTGCCCCATTTTTTTTTTACAGAAAGAAAGCTACGCTTTGTAATTTTGCAGTATAAAACCCACCTGTGAAATACACATTTGACAAAAAGTTTCGATTTCTACGTACAGACGACTATTTTTACGGGCCATTTAAGATTGAGCCTCGCCTTCAAACAGTCTGCGTCCGTTAATTAATTTATTTCTCACTGTCTCAGAGCGTAGACTGTGATCTTACTGCTATTTTATTTTCCAAGATACACCTTTTTATCTTTTCTTTTTTTTTTGCACGCCCTTAGATAAATTTTGTTCATCGACATCTTTTGGAAGGAGTCAGTAAACAAGTATACTGTACGACATCAAACGGATCAAAATTATTTTGTTCTGCAATTACGGCTCTTTTTTTTTTTTCTTTCAGTGATACCGGCTTTACTATTGCCTTCGGAAAACAGTTTGTTGGGCCTACCCCCGTAAGTGTTTTATTTCTCTTACCGCATTCTGGTATACGCTACAAACCAACTCAGCCCACTGACCTCACGTCACGGTGGTGGCGCTGCCGTCGGCACTGCGCAGTCGCAGACGCTTCGCTTTTCTCGAATATGGTTTCGACGCACGCGCGGTGCCCGCATTCGGTGTCGGCCAACCAGGGCTTGTTGGTGAAATGCGTGTTCGCGCATAGTCACCGACAGCCTAAGAAGCGAAGGGCGTGGCATGTCTCGAGCATTTTAATGTGGTTCCACAGCCAATCAGATTGAGGCCTCAACCGATAAGAACGCGTCGAAGAACCAATCACGAAGTCTGATCGTACGCCCTGCTTTTTTAAAACTGTCGGTGATTGATAATATCTGTAAATCTTTTCGAGCCGTGATTATGACGCGGAACAAATATTTACAGATTATTTAATAAAGACTTACACATTTCTATTTTTTTCTTTCCAGAATATACGCTTTTAGCAGCCTGGGTGGAATAATCGCCACCAAGATGATGGAGATCATTCTATTTGATGGTGAGGCGTATTCTGTCCCAAATAATCACTATAAATTCATTCTTCAGGTTTCTCGGCTAAACCTACGTACGTTTTCTTTCCCTTTGTTGAAAGCAAAAGAGAAAAAGAAAAAAAAGATAGTCTCGTTATTAAAGGGCAACTCCGGCCAAAACTCAAAATGAAATAAATTACTGGTATCGCTGTAGTGACACAAAATACGACCCCAGCCAAAATATTACGTCCGTGGGACGCCGCATTCTCAACTAATGCCGATAATAAAAATGCGACCCGCCGCGAGCCGCTGCTCCTTAGCGGGCGGCCAGCGGGTTGTCGATCGCTAAAGCAACATTGAACCGTGACGTCAGTATCGTTCTCTTTTTTTTTTGCCTCCGGTCCAGGCTTGCGCGGAGTGCGCTTTTTTGAGCCGCTACCACCGCTACTTCGGGTTGTGATTGGCGTGTTTAGCCGTTGCTTTTATCTGTAGCCCGTGTAGCTTCGGTACAGCCTTTGTTTATTTGTTTGTGAGGACTCCAAGACTCGTTTTAGCGAGCAACTCGGTGCGCTCAAGACTGCCCACCTGTTCTTCGAAAGATGCCGAATACAAGTTGTAGTGCTGTGAGCTGCTCAAACAACCCGCTGCGCAACACGGAGGTGCTTTTTCACAAGTTTCCAACAAACCGGAAACTGGAGAAGGTGTGGGTAAACGCTGTTCGACGAGTGGACTTTGGAGTTCGGCTTTTACGCGCCCGAGGAAAAAAGAACGAAAAAACAGACGTGTACAGCCCAGCACACGTGTGTTCGGGCGCCGCGGCCCGCGCCGGAAAGCCTCAAAGCTTCGTGTCTGGGACTGACCCGCAGCGCGAAAGCGAGAGCGCCCCCAGTACTGTACGTCACTGGCAGCGCGGCGGAGAGCAACGCCGCTCCATCCACGGAGCCCCGATGACAATTTAGCCTATAGTTTGTTTCCCTTATGTGCGAGCGAAGCCGACGTACAAGCGCGAGCATGCTGCTTGTTACAGCGCCTGTAGTGCACGAGCGCACGTGCGAAGCAGGAAGCGCTTTCAGAGCGATTGGGCCCGCGCTATCTAGCTTTGACTTCGCCAGCACACAACGTGAGATCCTAAGACTAAAGTATAGCGATCGAGTACGGAGACCGCACACGGCGACAGCCGCCGAGTACGGCACCGAACGAGTTCACTCGTTTTCCAGTCGCTAGCTTTTGGGTATACAAGCGACGAGTACGGCATAGTGCACGCACGACGGCCGCCCAGTACGGCACCGTACGAGATCACGGGTCTTCCAGTCACTTAGCTTTAAGGTATACACCTTTTCTACGTGGGCGCCGCCATCTTTAATTTTGGAACTTCCGGTATGCGTGAAAACATCGCTTTCTTCTCGCCTCGACAGTAGAACGTGTTAACATTTTAATTGCAACCGTCAGTCATTCTTGTTATGACCCTTCTATACTTTTTTACTTATTCAGGGCTGTAATCTCTTGCTTCTTTTTCGCAACGCATACCGGATATGGAGACAACGTGGCTGGGTGCGAGGCTAAACGAAAAAGGTGTATACGCACTAACTCTTGCTACATATACTGGATAACTACCACGTATACAGAATTAAAACAAAATCAGCTTACCTTCTATCTTTAGACGGCTAGCGCAACAGAGGTAACAGAGTACGCAGGCTCGGCCTGCGTACTCGTTGAACGAGAACGATCCTGACGTCACGTTCACATAGCGGCTGATTTCCAGTGTTGCCGGGGCCTCGAGCGGCTAGTTTTGGTTTTGTTGGCCGCGCCCCAAACAAAACTTTGAGGCGTCGATATCTTTAAAACTACGCACAATAACAAGAAAAAATTACACCTTGCAATTCAGGGACGCTGACTGCACTAAAAACAGTCATAATCCCAAAATCGAAAGTATGGACCGGAGTTGCCCTTTAAGATACAAAGATGGGCTAATTGTTACGTAGCTTGTGTAGCAACCAGTGGTGCAGTATTATACAGGATTTCATGTACAACTATTTACAATTTAGAGCAGCCAGAAGTTCGCATCGCCTGATGTAGCCGACGGGTCGTTCGGTTCCTCTGTCGTGTGTGGTGCCCGTGGCTCGTGCTCTGGGCTCGCACTAGCTGACTTCTTCAGTTCTGTGGCGCCACTACAACCAGGGTTGAGCTGTATCGCGATACAAATGTATCGCGATAGTATTTCAGAAATACATTTCGTATCTGTAGTTCTGTATCGCGATACATTTTTTTCACCAGTATCTGTATTTCTGTAACGAAATACATTTTAGATGTTTCTTTGTATCGCGATACAATCAACATGAAATGTATTTCGTTACATTTATTGAAAAATACTCCCCCCCCCCCTCAAAGAAAAAAGTCTGGACGATTTTTTATTTATTTTTTTATTTCTGAGGGCAGGAGGGTCAAGGAGATGCTGGGGAATAGTAACTATGCTGACCAAAGTTCTTTCCGATTCTCCAAACTATTTTCTATGCGTCCTCTTCTCTCTTCTGAGAAGTGTTGCGTAGTCGGGGACTCGAACCAGTTGGAGTGCCAAGAGTGGAGTCGGAGTATCTTCTGCCGCAGGACTTTAGGTAGGGATTTCTTGAGTCATTGTTTGCTGGCATCCAATGTCCGGTGCTAACCGTCTCTCTTGCCTTAGCGTGCACAGTACACCCAGCCGGCAAAGCTGAGTCACAGTCCGTTGCAGCACCAGCCTGGTGGTGGTTGACTTGAAATAGAAGGATGACTCACGCAGTGAAGTTCAACACATATACGAACGCGTCTGCGGCTGCGTACGTAAAATTGCACGGCTCAAGGGTACGTCATCAGTCAACGTGAACGTGACCCGCTGCTCTGGTGATCCGAAACTAAGGAAGGAGGCCAGACGTGGCCTCGTTGTGCCGACCCAGACTTCGTACACCTACGACTCGTCTCAAGCGCGCTGTTTCTCGGAGAGCTCGCACCTGTACCGGCAATATCAGATCGCAATCCACGAGGTCTCTCTTTGAATGATGCTAGGCGAAACTTGATGACTGGACCTTCACAACAGGGATGCCACCGTATCGTTTTTTCAACTGTAACAGAAGATAAGACGTGTGTCCCAGGATGCTTCAGGTGGTCCACTGTTCTCAAAAATTCCAAATGGCTCTGCCTGCACGATCTTCAACGAGGTAACTTACAGCGAAAGTACGTATCGTCCTTTCATACAGCAGCGTGGTAAAGTTTCATGTTCAAGGCCACACCTACAGATCAAGAATACCAGTTCATTCTACCTTGACGTCATGTGATCAATGTTGGCAGGGGCGTCCTTGTTGGATAGGGACGTGGTGACGTTTTGATGGGATTTAGGGTGACATAGAATTTATTTAGAGGTCGAAGCCTTTTCGCATCCTTCGTCAGACAACAGGATGTCAGGGAGGGGACCGTGGTCAATCCTTGATGGAAAGTTTTTTGAGCCCACTGAAGACTCCTCATCGTCCAAAAGCACTAGCTTCAAGGCAAAGTGCCAAGACTACGGGAAAATAATTTGGGGATCAAAAAATTCCACTTCAAACTTCAAGCTTCATCTCAGCTGTTGTCTCAAACAAATTCGAAAACTGTATTGCTGTATTAGTATTTCTGTATTTGTATTTCTGCCCTCGCTAAAATGTATTCCTGTATTTGTATTTCCAAATACTTTTTGTCTCTGTTTAAGATGTATTGCCCCGCGCGCAGCTGGCCAAGTAGGCCGCGCGCGTGGCCTAGCGGTTATCGCGCCTGTCTTCCACGCAGAAGGCCAGGGTTCGATTCCTGGCCGCGGCTACACATTTTTATTGACACTGTAATGTGACGTTCTGGTAAATTCGAGAACCGTCTTGCTGATTCGAGGTTAGAATGTTCTACGCCCCGAACCTTCCACGCCGAATCCTCCAGAAGCCCACGCGTGTACAAAAACGGCTCCGCGTGGCAAGCTGGGGTCAGTTTTGCCCCAGCGTTCGACTCTGCTCTATCGCCGATTTCGACGCCCGCGACGCTCTGCTGTAATCTTCTGTTTCCTTTTTATTTTGGGGGCACAAGTTCGCCCTCATTAAACGTTTAGTTCCTTTAGTAATTCTCCGCTTCATCATTTGTCATTCGTGACAGTATTTCCGATACGTATCGCAATACATTTTTACAGATATATTTCAGTATCAGTATTTTAGCTACTATTTTAATGTATCCCAGTATTTGTATTTCCAAATACATTTTTGAGTATTTCTGCCCAACACTGACTACAACAAATGCGCCCACCAGACATGTACGTAACGCGTTACAAGTAACGAGTTACTTGTACCTGAGTTACTATTTTTGGTAACGAGTAACGTATTTAGTTACCTTTTAAAAAAAGGAACGAGTAACGTATTTCGTTACTTTGAAGGCCAAGTAACGAGTCACGGTATCTCGTTACTTTTCAGGAGTAACGTGTACAACACCGCTTAAACGGCCTTGTTCTTATTCTAGCCTGAGTATGCGTATATTGCGACAAAGGGATATGGGCAACCCAAAAAAAAAACTAAACAGAATGACAGTACAGCAACGTATATCGCTGAACACGTCAGTCGAACAGTTCGACTGACGTGTCCAGCAATATAAGTTGCTCTGCTGAACTCTACAGCTGGGAATGTCCTTCACCCAGCGAACAGAATCAGGTTCGTTGGTTGAACTTTCTAGAACCGGGTACGGACCGAATGTAAACCCGGAGGTTGCAAACACGGGAAGGCACAGAACCCATTACCCGCTGTCCTCAATGAAGGCGCAGTTTCCGATGATTCACCAGCTCTTCCTGAAGCACTTCACTACCGTTCCTTCGAGCGCGTCGGTAGAACGACGCTTCAGCGTCGCCGGAGATGTACTTTCAAGGAAGCAGGGAAACATAACTGATGAAAACTTCGAGACGCAGCTATTGCTTAAGTGCAACGACTACTAAAAAGAAAACCATAAACCATGAAACAAAAAGTTGTTAATTTGATCGTCAAAGTAACGAGAAAAGTAACTCGTTACTTTTGAGGTACACTCACGCGTTCCTTTTGAGAATCGGTAACGAGTAACGTATTTAGTTACTTTTTGAGCGAGTAACGAGTAACGGTATTTAGTTACTTTTTGGGGTAACGTGTACATGGCTGGCGCCCACCTTGTACAAGTGGCCTGGAGCACCTGTGCTGGAGGCGTGGTGTAGGCGACAGAGTGTTCCTGGGCAGGGCCGGATTAAGGTACGGGCTAAGGGGCTGCAGCCCAGGGCCCCCGACTCTCTGGGGGCCCCCATGACGGAAGCTCGTAGAAAAAAAAACGAAACCTAAAAATATTTTGGAAAGCGATGTTGCTTTGCCGCAGCATTCGAGAAGAGGGATATACAAAGATAATGGCGATGTCAGCGAGGCCAAACGCGCACTTCGCGTAGCACACTCTATCCCTGTACAAAGGCGGCCCTTTGGGTCTGTGACCGGGCCCTTAGGGTGCTTGTCCGGTTTCTTTTGGAAGCGGCTTCGAGCAAACGAAGAAAACACGCGAGGGGCCCCACGATCTAAACTTTTTCGCTCCTCTTTTTTTTTTTTTTTTTGTCAGGAAGGGAAATGTCATAAACACCTCCCCTTCGCCCTATTCGAGCTGGTGTCTCGTGCGCGCAAACACGTGTTTTTGAGCAGCGCTTACACTTTGAAAGCGCGGCCTTCGACGCTGCTGGGGAAGGGAACAAAGCTGCATGGCGCCTCCGCGGTGGTCTTGCCGGAGTGCTGCCTAGTTGAAACCAGACGGGAATGGTAATTGTTTTGTATTTTAAGGCTACTCTCTATTGATTAAAAGAATAAAGGAAACTACAGTATTTCCCAGGTTCATTGCCTTAACCAGACATCATTATCATCATCATCGTCGCCATCATCATCATCATTAGGGCCCCTGAAGCGTCCTTAGCCCAGGGCCCCGAAATACCTTAATCCGGCTCTGTTCCTGGGACATTATCGTAGTTATGTCCAAAGGAGATAAAAATGCAGGTTTCTGGTGATCCAGTGAAATAGTCTCTCCGCGGCCCTTTTGAAGCACCGCGTCGAATTTAGAAGTTCTGTATACAACAAGGTGGGGCCCGTCGTATAGAGGCTTGAGTGACTTCTTGGGGGCATCCTGGCAAATTAACACTTGCGTCGATTTGGCAAGACCAGGGTCTATGAAGGCTTCTTGTGAGGAGGGTTGTCGTGTTTATGTCGGGTGCAAAGATAAGATTGCTTCCCAAAGTCGTTTGACATAGCTTGTCGGGTCGATGGTGGCTTATGACATAGGCGGCTGCATCATGTCGGCAGGGGGACTAAGGGTTGAGAAGTAAACAAGCTCTGAAACGGTACAACCCAGGTCCAGCTTTATGGTTGAACGCAGGCCCAGCAGCACGACAGGTAAGTTGTCATCTTATGCGTCAGGGAAAGGTTAAGCTCGGAGCGTGAACCTTAGCTGCCGGTGGAAGCGTTCAACGACATCATTCGTAGCAGGGTGGTACGTTGTAGTCCGTGTTCCCAGATGGACAGCTGAGGCGCAAGTGAGTTCTTGGAATAAGGCCGACTCGAACTGGCGGCCTCAGTGTGTGTTCCCTGCTGATGGAACTCCAAAACGGCTGATACAGGTGGAAACTATAGCTTAAACTACCACGCCTGTAATGATATTTTCCAAAAGTACCGCCTCTGGCAAGAGAGAAAATTGGTTCACGCAGGTGAGTAAGTACTGTGGTTACAAGGAAAAAGCAATCCCGGTATCACGGGCGCGAGATCGGTGCGCGGGCCCGGCGCTGGCACAGTTCCACGCAAGGCGCGACTAAAACGGAGGTCCCATCCTACAGTAGCTCAAACCACGTGAAGGAGGAAGTGGGCCAACAATGTACACGTGGACGTTCTCGAAGCATGCCGAAGGCCTCAGAAAGCATTCCTAGTGATGTTTGTGTATGGTGCTGTACTTTCGATTTCTGGCAGAGCGGACAACAACGGACCAAATCTCGAATATCAGCATTGATTTTAGGCCATACAGAGCGGACTGTAACCAGCTCCTGGGTTGCGGGTGTGCCTGGGTGACAAAGATTGGGCAAGGATCTAAATAGCGTGCTTCGAGGTAGTGTAGCGCCTGCGTACGGTGTTTTCCTGTGGAAGTGTCACAAATCAAGGTGACATCATGCTGGGGAAAAACGACTTTCTTAAGTACGATGGATGTGTTGGTCTGTTTCATGGACTGAAGTTAATGTTCTTGTGTTTGAGCCGCGGCAAGCTCGTCATAAGTGAAGTGCTCCATCTGCATGCTGATGGCGATGAGGTCCAAGCGGGACAACGTTTCTGCGACGCTGTTTTCTCTTCCTTTGACGTGGCGGATGTCAGAAGCGATGACAGAGCAATGTCGCAGTTCTCGTGCTGATAAATTTTGTTTGACTTTTCTATGGCGTTGACAAGGGGTTTGTGGTTGATGGCGATGAAAAACGCGTGCCCTTCAAGAAAGTGCCTGAAGTGTTTGATGGCTAAGTATGCTGCGAGTAACTCTCTTCCTAGAGTGTTCTACATTGTATTGGTGTCTTCTAGTTTTTGTGAAAAGAACGATATGGGTGATCATACATCGTATGATTTTTGTTGCAATACGCCACATACTGCGACGTTTAAGGCGTTTACCATAAGGCACGTCGTTGCAATTGAGGAAGGGTGCGTCCAAAGTGTAGCACTGGCGAGTTCTTTTTTAGTTGCTTGACGACCAGCGTCACTTCTGGAGTCCATGTCAGTAAACACTTTTCTACGTTGGTGGCACAAAGCAGTGCCTCCAGTGGGTGTGGAATGGTGGCACGTGTGGAAGGAAGTGCCTGTAGAAATCCACGAGTACTAAGGATCGCCGCAGCGCCGCTTTGTTGTAGGTCTTGGATAATAGATGATGACCTTGACCTTGTCTTTAGGGGTCAGATACCTTGAGTTAATTTGGTGACCAAGAAAGGCTTGCTCCGTAACTCCGAACTGACTCTTGCCGAAGTTAAACAGGGTGCCATAGTCTTGCAGCCGGCTGAAAAGTTGATTTAGATGTTTTTTGTGGCCATTCGTGTCACTGCTCGCGACAAGGAGCAGAAAGGTAAGCCGCGGGTAACCTGATCAATGAATCGTTGAAATGTTTGGGCTGTATTACGGAGTCCAAAAGGCATCGTGACACACTCAAACAAACCGAAGGGAGTCGTGATTGCGGCCTTGGGCTCGTCGGCAGGCTCAGCGGGCATCCGGTGGTGTGCCCTTAAGGCTGGACTTCATGGAGCGAAAAAAGCGACGAATTTCGCCCGGCAGCGTTCGCTCTGCGCGTGTTGTCAGAAGAGTTACTGTGTCGCCGCGTGGAAAGCGAACGCGCCGCACGACGACGTTCGTCGGTTTTCCGCCGCATGAGGCTGAACTCTATGGAGTTCAGCCTTTTAGAGGTCAATTTTAGAATAGATCGTCGTGCCAGTTGAGAATGATGTGCAGTCTTGGACATAGGGGATGGTGTAGCGATCCGGTACCGGGGCCGTGTTAAGTTCGTGGTAATCGCCCTATGGGCTCCGGTCACCGGGTCTTCTTGGGAACCATGTGCAGTATACATAGCTTGCATTGACGTCATATAAGCCGCCATTGCTCCGTACCATGCTGCTGTGCCCGCACCTTCTGCAGCATACATTTGGCAACATCGAATTTGTTCTTATCGTCAAGGGTTGGCGTGAAGAACAAATACGATGGTACGAAATGCCATACGACGTCACGTCATGTATAGGCAATATTTCCTCATGCGTCGCCAAATCATGCAAGTTTCTAATTAAAAACTTGCCGACCTTCATTGAAAATCACTAAATCGGTCAGTTCTAGGAAGACTTGAAGCATGTGGGAAGCGTGGCGGCACAGCCTGAGGTTACCACTCGTGCAATGCGCTCAAGGCTGGCGGGGAGAAAACCCGGAGGATAATCTTATCACCCGCGTTTTCGCAGCCTTGCGCCTGTTGCATGAGTGGTAACTTTAGACCACCCCAACGCACCTTATGTGCTTCGAGTCATTCTAAAATTAACTCATTTAGTGCTTTTCGATGACGCTCAGTACGTTTCTAATCGGAACCATGTTTATTTTCGCCAAAAAAAGGTTAATGAAAAAATTAGTTTATTATCAAATTTATTCTGATGAATAACCGCCTATATACTGTCCCCCTGGCGGTAGAACTCGCACAGAGCGCATTAATGAACGATTCACTGCTCCTCTTTTTATATTTTTTCTTAATAAGTTTTTAGAAGTAAATTTAAACACTATGTTTCTTAATCTTTAGGAGCATATATCAACGACGAGCTGGCTTTCGAAGACTGGCACTCGAATCCGGACCAAGGAGAAGCTGGACGAAGCAATGAACTGCTTCGCGAACGACCTGGACATTCTCTCGTGGCAGAGCGAACTGCTCGAGGTGGGAGTTCTAGATCTCCAAACTTCGGATCGGAGAAAGAAAGATTTTCATGCTGCCATGCTTCACTGCCTTTATCACTCAGTTCTTAAAGTTGATTTTTCTAAGAAGCCTTAAAAAACGCTAACCCCCCTCTCCCCCCCCCCGCCCCAGGAAAGAAGGGTTTGAATGTGACCAACATATTACAACCTTAACTATCCCCGAAAAGCAAATTGTTAACGCCATATTTTCGTCCCAAGACTTATGTGAGTTATTTCGAAACATGCTTCTGCTACGAGACTTACGTGGTTAGGTTCCTAGCTAGAAATATGTCTCGCAACCTAAATATTGTGCTTTTCTTGGGAGGGCGTGTTTGTGGGCGCGTGGAGAACGTGTGTATGTGTGTGTGGATTTTGTGTGCGTGCGCGCGTGTGGTTTGGGTGTGTGTTTTGCGTGGTGTGTGTGGTTAGGGTGTGTGTGAGTGCTTGTGTGTGTGTGTGTTCTGTGTTACACAAAAGGGTAAGGAAATCATTATTCAAGATAAACAAACATTGCTAGGGCTAGTGCACTAGAACGGTAGGTTGTCGTGTACGAGCACAGACCTTTGCTTGGCGCAGTGAAGTTACGTGTGCAAGAGAAGGGGCAACACTGTCGTCGATCTGTGATAATCTGTCAAAGGCTACCATCTTCAATTAAAACGTCATGGTCGTGGGTCATTTCCTTCCAGTTCGAACGGTCAGATTTGGTTTGTTCTGGAAGGGAGGTTAGAACTTAAAAGTTCAAGGTCGTACGTGATTTTCTTCAAGGTCAGAAAGTCAAATTAGGTTTGCTTAAATGGGCCACAAGATTTAAATCAAGTGGTCACTAGATGAAAACCTGCTGCCTCGTTTCAGACCGACTACATTCAGCTTTTTCAAGCTGTCGTCTGCCTCTCTGGGGGGCTTTCCCTCGCTTACAAGGTAAGCACCATGCTGTCAAACTATACCCTACGTTGGGGGTAAAAGAATTGAAAAACACTTTATTGTAGAAGAAGAAAAGAAAGCCCACCTGCACTCTTCCTGTTGTTGTTGGGTGCGGGTTTTTCTGGATATACTTGAACCGGTGACGTCATCGTGGCATGATGGGGGACATTCAGACAATCGGCGTGCGTATTGAATTGCGATTTGTGTATGGAATCACCTCGTCAATCGAATTGCCGCTCGCGTCCATTATGACCACCACGCAGTTTCCAAAACCGTTCAAAACACAAAATCGTTCCATGGTCTCTTTCAAGTGGTCTGTTGCTGCGTTATCCAACCATGGGACAAAAAAGAAATGAAACCAAAGACCGTATACGCACGCAGCTCCGACGGCACTCCCAAACCGGAGCTAAGCTCGCGGGTGTACTTTTCTACAAAATATGACAAAACATCGGCTTCAAAGCTTTTTTTTCTCTTCTCATACAGTTTCAACGCATTGCGAAAGTGAATCGGTTCCCAATCTCAAACAGAAACAACATCATGTATAAACGTGTTTCTCACCAAATAGTATAGCTTAATTAAGCGAAGCAAAGGAATCAGTTAACTTGTGTCACTCGGACATTTGCCTTAAAAGTACCGATTTGAGGTATACGCTATCCGATCAGGCTGAGCTGCAGAAGAAGGCACCCTTTTTGGGTGTTTAAGTTACATAAACCGTTGAACCTGGATAATCCCACCCTGACTTTTCAAAAATTATCTCCTGCGCTTTCAGACATACGCTACGTTTATGGGAAAATATGAGGAACAGTTTGTGGAATCAAACATGAGGAACTTGAAGCTAACTCTGCACCAATATTTCTTCCTCCAATTCGCGAGGGTAAGTACTCAGTACATGTGGCGTCAAAACAAACGAGGGGGAGGGGGGGCGTAGGTATTCTTTAGATATTTTAGAAATTCAATGGCAGCAATGCGGGGACCGTAACAAAAATCTCCCCGCAATCTCCGGAGTCGTCCCGACGCCTCTTCTGAAGATTTTATAAATTCGCCTGAGATGCTTTTTTCGCCTCTTTTTTTTTTTTTTTTGAGTGGCTCTATCGGAATTTTGAGAAATTATTGGCATCGTATTACCAATAAACGACGTATGTCCGCAAACGTGAATAGTACGCTTGGATTAACCGATTAAAAAACCACGAAGCATCCGAGAAGATTTGACTTCGTAGCATTTTTTTTGTCTACCTACCATGTCCTCTAATCAGAGCTCGGCTCCGTGACGTCAGTGTACCTCCGGACAAGGACCAGTCGAACGTGCTCGCCATATTTCTCGGTCATTCCAACTCACAAATAAAAATATCCTTATATGTCAAAACTGTCGAGTAAGCCTTTTTTTTTCTCGTTTCTGGAAATCTATAGCTGCTTCTTTCGTACTTTTTTTTTCGTGATCCGGATGCTAACTTGCACATAAGACATAGTAGTAACTAGGGAAAGGAAAATACAGCCACACATGACAAAGGATATATTCCCCCGCTAATTGGCAGAAGAAACAAAATGCCTCCTGACATTATTTTTCTTGCTTTTCATCTTGAGTTTGCCTTCTTTGTGTTTCTTTACGATGTGCTATTGGTTCATATCTCACACAAATATGTTTTCGTAGTAACGCCTTGGGTTTGTGCTGATTTAATGTGTATCGCTCTTGTACCGACCTACGTTTGAGTGGTCGGTTATGTGCGTTGCATTAATAACGCAAAGTCTTGTGTCGCGCCTATATATACTGCCACTTTCGCCCAGTCACTGCTCGCCTGCCTCGCTTTCAGTTTTTTCTTCTTCGTTGTTTCTTTAAGAATCTCTGCAGAAAATATTCGGACCAGTTTAAGAAAAACTTCAACCTCGACGACCTGGAAGATAGACTCCGGTGAGCATCATAGGCAGCCAGACCCTTTTATACTACTTCCGTCCTTCGATCCCTAATGGTCCTTGCTTTGCCCTTCAACCCGCGTCCTAACGATTTACCATCCTCTCGTTTCTTTTGTAAACATTAACTGGAAAGTATCATGAAAACATTATTTATTTCTTCTGCTGTGGTTAGCTCGTGCTTGAGAATAAGCACTTCGCGGCATAAGAAAGTACTTGTACACGTTCTGTTTTTTTTTTTTTTTTGCAATGAGTGAATTTTAGAAGCCCCTCGTATTCATTTCCCCTTCCCCTGAGTAAGTCACACACGCAATAAAATACGGAGAAGGCGTCTTATTTGGTTAACAAAACTAACTAACAAATGACCAAAACAATTTCAATTATCTTCGACAAGATGACTTCTTATGGAGAGAAAACTCAGCAGGTGTCCCGCCAACAGCTTACGTAGCAAAAAGAAGCCACGCAGTGCGGAAAAAAAAGTCGATTGGTGACGGTAGATCAAACTGGTATATATTGACAATCTTGTTTCATTTTCTTCCAGGCTCATAGAACCGATGAGGCACTCTTTTCGAATGGCCAGAGACTTCGTGTGCAAGGAAGGCGATCAGCTACACGCCGTACCGCAGTGTTCCATCACTCTAGATGGACCAGGAGCCTCGCAAGGGGCGCCAACTGACCAAGCCAGCGGTGTCCGTCATGATGAACATCAACGTTCAGAGCGGTGCAGCTGAACCAGCCCTCCGTTTTAATTACTTTTTGTATGTACTCGATGTCTACAATTGCGACGTCGTTCCAAGAAGTACGACAAAATATAATAAACCCCGTGGTGCAAAATCTAGAGTCACCGCATGTTCCCAGAGTGCCGGCGAAACTTCGAAACTTCGTTTCAAGACCGAGTCGCAGCACGACACGTGCATCGAGTAAAGCCCCTCTGGGCTGAAATAGCACGAACCATTGCACTTCACTTTTCTTCTTGCCAAAACCTTCTCCCTCAAATATTTCTCTCTCCTTCTGCTGACTGGTTTGTTGGTGCATCCACGTGACCAACTTCGTTTCCGTCATACCACGCGATAATGAAACTCGTCAGACACGGCCGGGCATTTTTAGCGGCTGATTCGTGTCTGAGGGTCAAGGGGCAGGGGGTTTGATCCCCCCCCTTTTCCGTGCCTACGCAACTGCTTATACTTCTCTGCGTCTTCTATTAAAACATCTTGAACTTTCAGCGAGTCCCCCTTCTCATCGCGCAGTGTTACCACCGACTTGTCGCTACTAAATTTAAAGCCCAGAAAGTCTCCTTCCTCTCCACAGATCTTAATCAGCTCATGTAACATATCCCGGCTGTCTGCTAACAGTACAATGTCGTCCACGTAGAACATTCCTGGTATAACATGGTTTACTTGTCTCTCTCTCTCCATATATCACGCATCAAAACCTAAATGGCACTCTTCTATTTATTTATTTTTCCATTCTACTCAGGTATATCATAAGAAGTAGGAGATACAGGACAACCCTGTCTGAGTCCCCTTTCTATTTCTGCCGGTTCTCTTAATTTTGCTTCCCATGTTATTGGTGTTATTTTTGTCTAGGCCTGTTGTTAAGCCTAATATTGTTGCAAGATTGCAAAGCGCAGTGTTGCCAGACTTTCGCTAAGCCTAATATTGTTAAAGCCAGAAATGACACAGTGGAGCATGTATCATCTATTTCAGTAGAAAAAGAAAAAAAGCTTCTGTGCAAGAAAGCGGATCTTGTTTCCTTTCTTGCTGACAAGATTTTTTTTTTTTTTACTGAAATAGATATACAGGTGCCCACAGTGTCATTTCCTGTTTTGACGATATTAGACTTAGCTGG
>JAZHYW010062119.1:0-12203 GCA_037355805.1 Ixodes ricinus
TCATTAAAGGGGTAGTGCAACAATTTTAATGTTGAAAAAAGTGGCAGTTGCATTTTTTATATTGTTTATCCAATCACAAGTGACCAAAAACTTATCACCTTGCCCCGAAAAACTGCCATTCCAGCTGCGTAACCGCGAAGAAAAAAGAAATTATTTGTCGATCTGCAGCCGCATGGTGGCGGCTACGGGAACTCAAATGACAGCGTCTCTGGGGGATACGCGGAAGTCGACAAAACCTGTCCCCCTCCGCTGCTACAACCCGCAGGGGGCACCTGTGAAAGCAGGTGTTTGGAGAGTGGCGTCTCCACGGACCCCGAGCCATGCGGGTTCGCCCGCCCACGTCTGGCTGTGCGTGGCTTTCCCGTGTCCGGGGAAAAAGGGCATCCTGGTGGTTGAGCCGAGCCCGGGGTAGGTTTGGACCCTTCGGGGCCCCCCGGGTGAGGCAATACACCACTTCGGCCCCCGCTTCCCGTAGACGGGTGTCCTGGCTTGGCCCGACCAGGATGATTCAGTCAGTCGCCATTTCTTCTACTATCCCCTCTTTTCTTTCTCTTTCCTTCCTTCTCCTATTCTTCGTTTTCACCTTCTTTGGCGGCAAGGGCTAACCTTGGGTGGCGACAGAACTCTCTCTTGACCCACACTTGGTTATAGCATCCTAGTAGCACTGATAGAGTAACATACTCAGACAAGCCATACCTGTTATGAGATGTTACCTATCCCCTTGTTGGACTCCGCGGTGGGTGGTGCGCTACGGACGCCGAAGTTTCTGCCCTTCATATGGGTTCCAAACAAAAAACCTCTCCTGATCGGACCCTGAAAAGGGTCCGGACCGAAGTATTCACCAAAGAGACATCAGCCGCAGCCCAGAATAGCTTCAGCCGCTTTCTGGTAATGCACTCAGAAAATGGAAAACCACTTGCCAAACTTTCACCATTTCTTATTTCAAAGACTTTAGAAAACCTAATCGGTAAAAACTTTAAAGCAAAGAAACTAGCATCTGGCGACTTGCTCGTTGAGGTGGAAAACGGAGTGCAAAGTGTTGTTCTTTTAGACTTAAACAAGATCTCGGACTACAAAGTATCTGTCTCCCCTCATCGCACCTTGAACAGCTGCCAGGGCGTCATCTCAGAGGACGACCTGCTGGAGTCTAGCGAAGAGGAGATCTTGGAGGGCCTTTCCGGGCAGGGTGTAGTCGCCGTGCGACGCATCTCCATACGCAGAGATGGACAGGAGAGACCATCGAAGCACTTAGTCCTCACTTTTGCTTCCACCGTGCTGCCCGAGAACATCAAGGCAGGCTATCTTCACTGCAAGGTGCGCCCCTACATACCAAACCCGAGACGATGTTTCAAATGCCAACGATTCGGTCACAGCTCTGTTACCTGTCGTGGGAAAACGACTTGTGCAAAGTGCGGAGCTACAGACCACCCAGCTGACACATGCGAGGGTACACTTCTCAAGTGTGTCAACTGCTCTGGTGCCCATCCCACCTACTCCCGAGCCTGCCCAAAGTTCCAGGAGGAAAAGAAAATCCTAACGCTGAAGATTAAAGAAAACCTCACCTACCCTGAGGCAAGGAAGCGATTTTCCTTCCTCCAAGGAGGCACCTATGCCGAGGCGGCTGCCAGGGGGCAGCGCCGCCACTAAAGGCAACGGTGGGCACTCAGTACAGTCTTCGTGACTTGGAGTGCTCACCCAGCCCCCAACCACCAGCGAGGCCTCTGTGGGTTCTCAGACCCCAGCGGGCCCGCCCAAAGTCCCACGTGCCAGGACGGTTCCCCATCGTCCTGGCCCTAAGCCCCGAGTGGTGCTTGACACCACTCCCTCTCAGAGCAGCGAGGGGCCCGCTCCTTCCACTTCACAGCGGGAGGAGGAGGCCATGGAGGTATCTGCCGATCCGACAGAACCACCTCCACCCGCCAAGGGAGGTACAAAACATACCCCCGAAAAGGGGGACCAAAAGAGAAAACCTCCTCGTGTCACTGCCCCAACGAGTGTAACATAGCTTGTGTCCACTCACAGCTATGAACCCCACATTTTTCACATTTTTAACATTTTTAACATTTATTTAATTAACCTGTGATGGGTCATTTTAGTTTCATGCAGTGGAACTGTCGGGGTCTCCTTCACAATATAGATGATGTTCACTTTTTACTTAATGAGCTACGCCCAATAGCTCTAGCATTACAGGAGACCTATTTGACGTCCACACATACACAAGTTTTACGAAACTATCACGTCTTCCGGAAAGACCGCCCATCTTCTCATTCATCCGGTGGTGTTGCCATTGTTGTGCAGAGTGGGGTGGCATGTGCCCAGGTCCCCCTTGACACGCCCCTCGAGGCTGTGGCAGCACGTGTTCTTACGGACCGCCTCATTACTGTTGTTTCACTGTACCTTCCACCACACACCCCCGTACACATTCATGACCTTCAGAAGCTTTTAACCCAACTTCCACAACCTTTTTTAATCTTAGGTGATTTTAATGCTCATCATACCATGTGGGGCAGTGCACGAGTTGATTCCCGCGGAAGAGTCATTGAACGGTTTTTATTGTCTTCAAACTTATGTCTTTTAAATAACAAAGCTCCAACCTTTTTTAGTGCTGCGCACAACTCTTTTACCTGCATTGATCTATCTATTTTATCACCATCATTGCTTCCTTGCTTTTCTTGGAAGGTTTTGCATAATCCATTTGGCAGCGACCACTTTCCAGTTGTTTTAGAGAGTGTGGTCGATCTCCCCACTCTACAAAAGCGTATGCCTAGGTGGAAACTTGACAAGGCGGACTGGGAACGTTTCAGCCTAGCTGCTACACTTGATGCTTCATTATTGGCCACTCTGTCCCCTGATGAGGCTACAACATATGTTACTCAACAGATAGTCAATGCAGCCGAGCACTCTATCCCACGTACCTCCGGTAATTTGCCAAAAAAGTGCAAGCCATGGTGGAACAAGGACTGTTCAACCACTCTTACAAGACAAAATAGAGCCTGGGATGTCTTTCGTAGGTACCCCACCGTTGACAACAAAATTGAATTTAAGAGACGAAAAGCGCAAGCCCGCTGGACAAGAAAGCAGGCAAAAAAGAAATCTTGGATGAAATATCTCTCTTCTATAAGTAGTTTTGTTACGGCTAAAGAGGTTTGGGATCGTGTACGCAAGATCAAAGGGGACTACCGGGCTTTTACCATTCCAGTATTTAATATGCCTTTGGGGTCAGTGAAAGATGTTGCTAATGTTCTTGCGAAGCATTTTCATAGTGTATCCAGCTCTGATAATTATAGTGCTGAATTTAAACAGTTTAAATCTCGCGCAGAGAGTTGCTCTATTCCTATGGGAGGGTCTAACTCGCAGCCATATAATGGGCCCTTTACAATGTGCGAGCTAGAACAAGCTCTCAATGTAAAAAAGATGTCTGCACCGGGGCCAGACACACTGCACTATGCTATGCTTCGAAAGTTGTCACATGACTCGCTCAGAACACTCCTTCTTTTTTTCAACTCTCTGTGGGAGAAGGCATGCTTCCCCCAGGCATGGAAGCGGGCTCACATCATACCGCTCCTGAAACATGGCAAAGACGCTACGCTTCCTTCCAATTACCGACCCATTGCACTCACTAGCTGCCTGGGAAAAACATATGAGAGACTGATTAACAGACGGTTAATGTACCTTTTAGAAAAAGAGAATCTCTTTGCAAATAACCAGTGTGGCTTTCGTCGCGGACGATCTGCAGTGGATCACTTAGTCCGCCTGGAAACAATAATCCGTGAAGCTTTTGTGCATAAGCAACACTGTGTCTCCGTTTTCTTTGACCTAGAAAAAGCATACGATACCACATGGAGGTTTGGAATACTTAAAGACCTTCACAGCTATGGTATTCGGGGCCGAATGCTGAAGTGTATAGGAGACTTTTTAACGGATAGGACGTTCCAGGTTCGACTGGGCTCTACTTTGTCAGATCCATTTGTTCAAGAAAACGGAGTTCCTCAAGGGGGCATCCTCAGTGTCACCTTGTTTGCAGTCAAGATAAATTCCGTTGCCAGAATTCTCCCGTCCTCCATCTCATACTCACTTTACGTAGACGATCTTCAAATCTCGTGTTCCTCCTGTAACAGTTTCACCTGTGAACGCCAGCTTCAGTTGGCTCTAAAGAAACTTGGTAGTTGGGCAGACGAAAATGGATTTAGGTTTTCTCCAGATAAAACGGTTTGTGTGCCGTTCTCCTTGCGCCGTGGGCTACCTTTGAATCCAGACCTCGAACTGAAAGCCATGCGGTTGCCTGTTAAAAATGAGCACAGGTTTCTGGGTGTGATCTTTGACAGGAAGCTTACTTTTATTTCCCACTTGAAGTGTCTTAAGGAAAAATGCCTTCGAAGTATGAACCTCTTAAAAGTCTTGGCTAAGAAGACTTGGGGATCAGATAGGAGATGTCTGCTGCGCCTATACAATTCCCTTGTGCGATCCCGTCTTGATTATGGTGCTATAGTGTATGGATCAGCGCGACCATCGGCTCTGAAAATGTTGGATCCAGTGCACCACCTTGGATTACGACTCGCCACGGGCGCTTTCCGTACATCCCCCATTCTGAGTTTATACGCCGAGTCCAACGAGTTGTCGTTGGATAAAAGACGCCAATATCTAAGTATGACATATGCCTACAAAATATTAGCTAACCCTCGCCATCCAACATATGATTCCATAAAACGTTCAAGGTTCTTTCGCCTTTTCGAAAACAAGCCCAGCATTGTACGTCCACTCAGCCTCCGCCTTGCAGAATATCATACATCTCTTCAGATTTCTCCCGATGGAATGTCCCTACTCTCACCAGTTGACTGTATTGCTCCCTGGGAGAGACTGCCGGTTTGTTGCGATTGGTCACTTACGAAATATAATAAGCACTGTGTTACTTCAGTGGTTATCCTGCAAGATTTTCAAGAGTTGCAGACAAAGTATGCTGATTATTGTCAGTTTTATACTGATGGTGCTAAGGCTCAATCCTTCACTGGATGTGCCGTTTATTCTGAGAACTTTTCTAGAACTAAGCGCCTTAATTCGACTGCCAGTATCTTTACAGCAGAACTGCATGCAGTGTTGTTAGCAATTGACCATATTAGACTGAAGAGAAAAGCAAGGTCGATTATATATGTGGACTCTCAAAGTGTGATCACTGCAATTAGTTCCCTCAAAGACACCAAAAATATGCTTGTACAGCTTGTGCGTACCAAAATTAATCGTGCATTGCAGAACGGACATCATATTATACTTTGCTGGGTTCCAAGTCATGTAGGTATATTGGGTAACGAAAAAGCTGATAGGATGGCTTCTTCCCCGCAGGGGCACCTGTGAAAGCAGGTGTTTGGAGAGTGGCGTCTCCACGGACCCCGAGCCATGCGGGTTCGCCCGCCCACGTCTGGCTGTGCGTGGCTTTCCGCGTGTCCGAGGAAAAGGGCATCCTGGTGGTTGAGCCGAGCCCGGGGTAGGTTTGGACCCTTCGGGGCCCCCGGGTGAGGCAATACACCACTTCGGCCCCCGCTTCTCGTAGACGGGAGTCCTGGTAAGGCCCGGCCAGGATGATTCAGTCTAGTCGCCTTTTCTTCTACTATCCCCTCCAATCTTTCACCTTTACCTTTCCTGTTTCCTTCATTTCCCTCTCATTTCTCTTGCTCCTTTTTCTCCCTCTTTGGCGGCAAGGGCTAACCTTGGGTGGCAATAGATACTCTCGTCTAAACCACACTTGGTTATAGCGTCTTGGTAGCACTGGCAGAGCAGCATACTCAGACAAGCCCGTACTGTTATGAGGTGTTGCCTGTCCCCTTGTTGGACTCCGTGGTGGGTGGTGCGCCACAGGTGCCGAAGTTTTTTTGCCTTTTTATGGCTGCCCCTCCTAAACCAAAACCCGGTTCGTGGCGACTAGGCAAGCGCCTGCGCCCCGAACCTCTTGTCATAGCTAAAGAGTCTAAATCAGACATGTTTACGAAGTTCTTTGTACTTCATTCAGAAAATGATCAGCGTCCAATGTCCAAGCTTTCACCTTTTGCTGTTGCAAAAGTCCTTGACTCGTGCCTTGGAGACGATTATAATGCAAAAAAACTGTATTCCGGAGACCTGCTTGTGGAAGTAAACTCAAAGAAACAAAGCATTGCTTTGCTCACCTTGAACACCATCGGAGATGTAAAAGTCACAGTGTCTCCTCACCGCACCCTAAACACCATTCGCGGGGTCATCTCTGAGGAAGACCTCCTGCACAGCAGCGAAGAAGAGATCCTTGAGGGCCTCCGCTCTTCTGCAGTAGTTGCCGTAAAAAGGATCATGTTCCGGAAAGATGGAGCAGAAACTCCCACTAAACATCTCATAGTCACCTTTGAGCGTCACTGTCTCCCTGCTTCTGTAAAGGCTGGCTACATAAACTGTCGCGTCCGGCCGTATATCCCAAACCCCCAAAGGTGCTTTAGGTGCCAGCGGTTTGGGCACGGCTCGCGCAGCTGCCGTGGAAGAGATACATGCGCAAAATGTGGGAGCACGGAGCATGTAGCTGATGTTGTGCGAAAGCTCACTGTGTTGTGCAAACTGTAAAGGACCCCACCCAGCATACTCGCGTGCATGCCCTCTGTGGAAGCAGGAGAAAGAGATCCTGACTATCAAAACAAAAGAAAACGTCAGCTACCCAGAGGCCAAGAAACGCTACTCGTTTCAATCTTCGGGCTCCTATGCTGATGCCGTGCGCCGGGGACCTGCACGGCTAACAGCTACAACGGGAACACAGACGTCCTTGGACGGTTTGTGTGACCCTTTTCGTCCCCTCAACCTCGGCAGGAGCGGTGCTAGCAGCTCCGCCCTCAAACCGAAAGGTGGATGCCGGTCCGTCGGGATCCACTAAAACCAAAGCACAGGGGACTGTGCCTTGTGCACCCCCTGCAGCCCAGCCACCTAAAGGCCGTGGTCTCCCTCGTGCCTCTGGTGGCCCCCGTATACCTGGCAAGCCGCCTGGGCCAGAGACCCCCAAGGGTCCGCCAGCAGCGGCTCCAGACGAACCGATGGACGAGAGCGGGCCGCAGTCCCAGGAGGACAGGCCCCACTCTAGTTCAGAGTCATTACCTTCGGCCACCTGTGATACCACAGGTAAGCCGAAAGATACCTCCAAAAAGAAAAATGCACCTCGAATTAAAATAGACTTCTAAGTCTAACTTGACAGTCTCTGATAAATACCACCTTACATATGATGGAAGAAGTCCTCCTCCAATGGAACTGTCGAGGATTGCTACACAACTATGATGATGTGTGCTATTTGTTAGACCATCATCACCCATTAATCTTTTGCCTTCAAGAAACCCATTTGAATCACAACCATTCTGGATTTTAAGGCACTTTCATGTTTTTCGAAAAGACCGTCTCCATTCGTCCCACACCTCTGGTGGGGTAGCAATTATAGTTCAGCGCTATGTAGCGGTAGATTTATGAGAGCACGTGCGCTCGTGTCCCCCATGAGATCCAGGGGGGCAGAGCTCTCTCCGTGCCTCGCGTGGCCTTCATCTTTTTTTTTTGTTTGTTTGCAGTTATGTTGTTAATTGGTCTTCGATAATTTGTATTTTGTCTTAAATGTATAATCACGCTAGCGTTGTTTGTAGGGCACCTGGAAAATAAACCATTATTATTATTATTACTCGAGACGCTGTTTACGTGCCATGTGAACCTAGCTTCTAGTAGTAGGATGTAAACTGAAAATAACGCCCCACGCTGTGTCTTGATCGACAAAATACGTGCAGGAAATGGAATCCCAGCGTGCTTGGCGTTGGCTTCAAGTTCCAGTTCTGCATGACATAACGATGCCACCGCCCCACCGCCCCCACCCCCCTGGAACTTCTGAGCCTGCCCTAACCGGGAAAATGCGAAAGTCTACGTCCATTGGTTCAGCGATCTACTCCATGTATTGAGGTACACCTTAATACTAGATTGGAGGCTGTGGCAGTTCGTGTTTTGTCTGACCGCTTGATGACAGTTTGCTCTATTTACATACCTCCTAATTATCCTCTAACTCAGGACGAACTTGAGTGTTTGTAGTGACTAACTCCCACGACCAGTTTTAATCCTTGGAGATTTTAACGCTCATAACCCCATATGGGGTAGTGGAAGATGTGATACGAGGAGATCAATGATTGAACGATTTATTTCTTCTACGGGATTATGTTTGCTCAACAACTCGCAGGCTACATATTTTAGTGCTCCAACCCGCTCATTCACCTCCATTGACCTGTCGCTTAGTGACCCAACACTGTTCCCTCTCTTCTCATGGAGGTCAATCCTAACCCATTTGGAAGTGACCATTTGCCCATAATTTTAAATCGCATTGGACGACCGGTTACACTTCCAATGCGAACTCCCCGTTGGAAGTTTGACGAAGCAAACTGGTCAGTTTTTAAACAAGCATCCCTTTTAGCGTGTACATCTCTCCATGAGCTCTCCATTGATCGCATAACTGAGCATATCACCAAGCATATTTTAGAAGCGTCAATCATGCCCATACCCATGACATCAACACATCTTCCCAAGAAACCGAAACCATGGTGGAATAACGACTGCCGCATAGCAAAAAAGAAACAGAACAAAGCTTGGGGAATTTTCCGCCGATACCTCTACACAAACGAATCTCATCACCTTTAGGATAATGAAATCTCGTGCTCAGTCTATTCGAAAGAAGTCTAAGCGAGACAGTTTCAAGGATACACATCTTCCATAAACAGCAGTGTTTCGTGCAAAGAGGTATGGGACCGAGTACATAAGATCAATGGCTGCTACCGTGCATACTCAATCCCTCTTTTGACTAGACATGGAATCTGCCCCGAAAGTATTGAGGAGCAAGCTAATCTACTAGGGGAGCATTTTGAGTCTGTCTCAAGCTCTGATCATTATACGTCAGCTTTCATTCGGCATAAACTCCATGCCGAGAAAATATCTATAAGTACCTCAGGAGGCAATCAAGAACCTTATAATGTACCATTTACACTACATGAACTTGAGGCAGTATTGCATAGTCCCAAGCAGACTGCCGCTGGTCCTGATGGTATTCATTACACTATGCTATGCCACCTACATCCCTCAACGCTTGAACTCATTTTGTACTTATTCAACCGTGTCTGGTCGGAGGGTCATTTCCCGTCGTCTTGGAAGGTGGCCACTGTCATTCCTTTGCTTAAGCCAGGCAAAGATGCTTCATGTGCTTCCAGTTACAGACCGATAGCACTAACGAGTTGTCTCTCAAAAACACTGGAGAGAATGATAAACAAAAGACTTATGTATTACCTAGAGAAAAGCAACCTTCTAGACAAATATCAGTGCGGCTTCCGTTCGTTTCGATCCACGCTCGATCACCTGGTTCGATTTGAGACCACTGTGCGGGAGGCATTTGTAAATAAGCAACACTGTGTTTCTGTCTTTTTTGATTTAGAGAAGGCATATGATACGGCCTGGCGTTTTGGAATTTTGCAGGATTTGTTTGGTCTTGGTGTCCGAGGTAGAATGCTAGGTGCTATTCAAAGTTACTTGCAATGTCGCACTTTCTATGTAAGATTGGGAACAACCCTTTCCAGGGAGTTTTTTCAAGAAAATGGAGTTCCCCAGGGAGGTGTCCTTAGCGTAACCCTTTTCATTGTAAAGATGAATTCGATTGCCCGTGCTATACCTCCTTCCGTGCATTATTCTATATATGTAGACGATATTCAAATTTCTGTCTCGTCCTGTAATCCTTCAATATGTGAACGTCGGGTCCAACTGGCAATTAACAAGTTACAAGAATGGGCTGACACAAACGGTTTTAAATTTTCGCCAGAAAAAACTGCCTGTGTGTGTTTTTCTCGCTGGCGTGGAGTCCTGCAAGAGCCTTCTTTACAAATGTATGGAATACCAATAGCCACAAAAAGTGAACACAAGTTTCTGGGACTCATATTTGATTCGAAATTGACTTTTGTTCCACATATTAGGAACTTAAAACTTAAATGTCTCAAATCGCTGAATATACTTAAGGTTCTATCACATGTATCATGGGGCTCCGATAGACTATGTCTGTTACGCATATACCGGGCGGTTGTTCGCTCCAGGCTTGATTATGGGAGCATTGTGTATGGCTCTGCCCGAGCATCAGTTCTAAAGATGTTGGACCCCATTCACCACCATCCTCTTGCTACGCCTCTTGAAGCTGTGGCTGTACGTCTTCTTTTGGACCGCCTTATTACTGTCGTTTCTATTTATATCCCACCTAACACTTCACTGCATCTTCATGATCTTCAACGGCTGGTTACCCAGCTTCCTCATCCATTTTTACTGTTAGGAGATTTTAATGCTCACCACCCCTGTGGGGTAGCGCCCGTCAGGACTCGCGTGGTGGGGTAATTGAGCGATTTTTATTATCTTCTGGGCTGTGCCTTATGAACACGAGAGAGCCAACCTTTTTAGCGCTGCTCACAACTCATTCACATCTATTGACCTTTCAATTTCATCCCCCTCAGTGTTTTCTACATTTACTTGGAAAGTTTTAAATAACCCATTTGGGAGCGACCACTTTCCAGTCGTTTTGGAGAGTCAGGTTTCTATTCCAAGCCTCATGAAACGCAGTCCACGCTGGAAATTGGAAAAGGCAGACTGGGGTCTTTTCAGCCTAAACTCGGAGCTCAAACCTTGCGTGTTCTTGCCATTAACACATGATGAAGCCACCACATACATTACAGATCAGATCATAAATGCTGCCTTTCGCTCCATCCCTCAGACTTCATGTAACATTGCAAAAAAATGTAAGCCATGGTGGAATAAAGAATGTTCCGCCACTAAGAAAAAACAAGATAGGGCTTGGGGTATATTTCGGAGATATCCAACATCTGTGAATTTGATTGAGTTTCAGAGAAATAGAGCTCAAGCTCGTTCAACCAGGAAGCAGGCAAAGAGGAAGTCTTGGAAAGGTTATTTGACCTCTATTAGCAGCTACGTCCCGGCGAAGGAAGCGTGGGAACGACTCCACAGAGTTGAGGGCAAATACCGCTGTTTTACAATTCCTCTCTTTCCCTCAGTGAATTCATTGCGCGACCAGGCTAATGTGTTGGGCAAACATTTTGCAGCCATTTCTAACTCCTCCCATTACTCTTCAGCGTTTTTGAGGTTTAAGACAGATGCAGAAAGAACGAAAGTCAGCTTGGCAGGAGGAGCCTCTGCACCCTACAATCAACCGTTTACTATGGTCGAGCTCCAAATGGCTCTGAATGTCCGGAAAAACTCGTCTCCTGGTCCTGACCGAATACATTATGATATGATCCGACACTTGTCAAAGGAATCACTTGCTGCCCTTCTCGCTTATTTCAATCGTCTATGGAAAGATTCACACTTCCCTTCCGAATGGAAGCGGGCAGAGGTTATTCCACTGCTGAAGCCTGGAAAAGACCCTTCCCTTCCTTCCAGTTACAGGCCAATAGCATTAACAAGTTGCTTGGGGAAAACTTTTGAAAGGTTAGTTAATAAACGGGTTGTTTATTTCCTTGAACAACACAATATTGATTGATTGATTGATTTGGTGTTTGTGGCGCAAAAGCAACTAAGGCCATAGAGCGCCAAAAACAAGTCTATTGCTGGAAAGGGTTTTGAAAGAAGAAAAAGGCTTTAGTAGCCAGTGATTAGATAAAAGATGGTAATGGTGTACCAAAAGGTACAAAAGTGATGGGCATGATCTGTAGGTTAAGAAGGCTACAATCGGTGTAGAAGGCCGATACTATCTAAAAATTTGAAAACATTAGTGTGTGTCACAAGAGAATCATCACTTAAGAGCAGAGCTGGGTGTAGTGGGACTTGTTCTCTGATACAGTTGCGAAAAATACAAAAGACGTTTCTCATAATAAGCAGGACATTCAACTAGAATATGTAGAATGCTTAAGGCATTGTCACACTGCTCTACAAGTAGGGGCATCTTCCCCACGAAGGAGGTAGCCATGAGTCAGATGAGTGTGACCAATCCTGAGCCGGCAAAGGACAACCTCAAAAAGCGTTCCTGGTGGCGTGCACTCTGCCATTCGCTCAAAAGAGGTTTGATCATGTGTAACTTGTTGCTGATTTCTTGATCCCATTCAGCCTGCCATTTGCGCTTAACGTGACGCCTGAGAAGGCCTTTGTAGTCTGCATAAGGAATGTTGTGGAAATCAACTGTTCGCTTCACGCAAGTACTTGCT
>JAZHYW010062120.1:0-17907 GCA_037355805.1 Ixodes ricinus
TTAAAGGGGCGATGCAACAATTTTGGTACTTTGCGCAAATACCGCTTAGAACGGATCCCTGACGTTAATGACCTATGAAACACGCGTTCGTTTTTCACCCCACGTGATAGAAGTCCCAGAAAAAATATTAAGAAAAACGAGCAGCGTTCACCCCTCAACTCGCAGCCAGAACAAGCGGCCACGTGATCTGGAGCCGATTATATGCCGCCAATGTTGATCAAAGCCACGCGCTGGGGTTGGCAAAGCACAGGACACGCGCTGAGTTCCAGACATTGTTATGGCTCGGCTATTGTCGTCGTTGCAGCGATTGGACACGGTCCACTACCCGAATGCTTCTCGAGCTAGTAATTATCACGAGCCCAAATCGAGTGTCCACGCAATGCTCGGGTCCAATCTTTGCGCCGCATTCAAATATCGTCACTGGAGGGTACCGCGATCCCCACGTTACGTCATCAAATTTTGCAAAGGAGAGATTGAATGAAAATGATCGCTTTTGGCCTTAAAATTACACCGCAACAAAGGAGTTTCTCGGCCAGTGGCGTTGCGTGCGAGTATCCTTGAGTCCCACTAGTGCCAGTAAGCTCGTGTAAAGTGAAAAACATTCCAATTGAATATCGTTGCACCGCACCTTAAGTCATCGCTTGATCGAACGACATTTTGTGGACGTTTGATTGTAGTTACCGAAAACCGAAGTGAACGTTTTCTCCGCTACACCGATTGCAGAACGGACTGTCGTTTCTGCCTTTAGCATGATCGCGTAGCTGCTAGTAGTGCAAAACTATCGATAGTACTATCGATAGTATCGATAGATCACAGAAATCTGACTATCGATAGTCAAAAAACTATCGATAGTCGACTATCGAAAAAACTATCGATAGTACTATCGATAGTCGACTATCGTAAACCTATCGATAGTACTGTCGACGGTTTACTATCTATACTTTTGCGACACTAGTAGTTTGCGTCGCTCTCTCCTTTCTCTCTTTATTTTTTCAAATGGGATACCCAACTAGCCCAAGCGCTTAAGGCCCTGTCACACCGAGGCAACATGACAGGCAACAGAAACACAACATGTTGTCCGACAGTTGGGCAACTTGTTGCTCGCTCCCCGTGTTGTCCTACAATCCTGTCACATCGCGGCAACAGCAGCAAAACATGGACGACAACTAAAATGTTGCCTCCATATGACAGCTTTCGGCGACAAAACAGCAGCAACTTGTGTTGGACAACGTGTGTTGCCTTGATTCCTGGCTGAGCGAATTTCGGGCCGGCAACACGACAACATAAATAGCTTCGATGGCAGAGCGAGTTCCCTATGAATAACGTCAAAACGTTAGATAATAAGGCTGGCATGCAGCTCAAATATTTTTGTGAATGTTGTTACTGTATAATCAGGCCCTGTCACACTGAGGCAACAGTTGGACAACTCTATCCGGCAACACGGGGAAGTCTTGTTGCCGGCGACCCTGTCACGTCGCATCAACAACAGTCGGGCAACATGTTGCTGCCGCCCGGCAATCGTGTTGCCCGATTTGTTGTCTGACAACCCTGTCACACCGCGCGTGACGGAGAGGACAACACGGGTCATAACACGGGGAACACTCCGCCACCTTGATTGTTTACCTTCGTTCGTGTGCGGTGCAGAGTCGCTGCAAATGTGACTCTTCAAAGTGCTAGTGAGTTCGAAGTGCTGGGAATTACCACGATACGACATCAACCAGTGACTGTGATTAGAAAACTTGACACGAGGAGTATTTTCCGCTCTTTATTTTATCGAAATGTTCTTCATTCGCTGACAAAGCAGATAGCTCTAACCGAGGAAAGTGACATCGCTGATATATGTTCGGGATTTACGCCACCGTATGAAGTGAAAGCTGAACTTTGGTTCAGCTTTTAGTGATGCCGAAGACGGGAGTTTGGGCAAAGAGGCGAAGCGGCGGTGCGGAAACTGTGTTCGCTCTAGCGGTGGAAAACTATCGATAGTATCGACAGTCGCCAGAAATCGGACTAGCGATAGTAATAAAACTATCGATAATATCGCAGAACTATCGATAGTCGACTATCGAAAAACTATCTAGTACTATCGATTGTGATTATTGAAAAACTATCGATAGTCCACTATCGAAAAACTATCGATAGCCGACTATCTAAAAACTATCGATAGTGGACTATAGAAAAACTATCGATAGTACTATCGATAGTCGACTATCGAAAAAATATCGATAGTCGGCTATCGAAAAACTATCGACAATACTATCGATAGTCGACTATCGAAACACTATCGATTGTACTATCGATAGTCGACTATCGATAGTTCCGCTACACTATCGATAGTTTTGGAAAACTATCGATAGTATCGATAGTCGATTTATCAATAGTTTTGCATCACTAGTAGCAGCCCAAGAAGATTGCTTTATTTTGACCCGTGTCTATGGGGTTCTAACTACGTCTCCGCTACGAGAAAAACAGTCTCCTGAAGAAATAATTAAAAAATACTTAGCTTACGAGAAAGGGTTATCCATGCGGCGTTTATATCTGTTCTATGTAAAAGTGAACAGCATATTCAATCGACGAGAACGAGCTACAGGTTGCGACAACCAACTGCGTACGACACTGCCTAAACTACAGTCAGCTTGCACCAAAAACACATTCCTCGGACACCAAAGCGGCGCGAGCTTCAACATGGCGACGAGGAGACTGAAACAAGCTGACCACCAAAATGAGGTCAGCTATTCATGCGGAAAGAGTTCACTTGGAAAAAAGGGTGGGTAAGGGTGAGAGGGAGAAGGGGGGAGCGCTTTTAGTCAAGCTTTTGTAGAAGAGGAAAGCTCGACGAAGTCTTCCCTTTTGTTATCTTGAAGAGCGCGCCCAAACAACGTAAAAAAAACTGCCTTTGTTTATTTGCCGTCATATCAGGACGTTCAATTTTGTTCTGCTAGCTCCCGTTTGGGTTGTCCGTATCTATCGAAAAAGGCGACTCAAAAGCGGCTCGAGCTTTTCTGATATCAGTTGCCAATGGATTATTTTATCATCCTTACTAATAAAACATATTGAATGGACACATAATCGATTAAAAAATGGTCTGTCGGGTTATTTTGATTGTTTTTTTCGTGGTACTTATGTAATCTGCTTTGCAGTACCTTGTTGTTACCGCGCCTGTTTTTGGTTCTGCGACTGTCGCCGCCTGCGGAACGAGCGCCGCTTTTGAGTCGAAAAGTTCGTCTGCTAAAGACGCCAGCTCTCGGCGCCGTATGCTCGTTCGTTGGCGGCAGTTGGCGTCGCGACCGCTTGCGCCATCTCTTGTCTCCTGTGCCAAACGGCGCCGTATTGTTTGAAGACAGGTGGCTTCGCTGCGTTTCCATAGGAGCTAGGCCTTTTTCTTTATTTTAGTTTTTCCTCAGGAAAGTTCGCTCTTTGCAATTTTTACAAAAACAAATGCACCATCTGTGGGCAACGCTGCACAAAGTCGTAGCGCGATAGGTTAAGAAACCGAATTTTGCGGTCGATTTAAAGAGCCTGGCCGCTCCTTGGGTCACCCAGTACTTTGTCAAACCCAGCGCATGGGTATGAATAAAGTTGGCGGCATAGGATAGGCACCAAACCAAGTGGCCGCTTGTTCTGGCTCCAAGTTGAGGGGATGAACTATCACAGCTCAGGTCTACCTCCCGCACAACCCTCCGAGAGCCAATCACCGCAACTTACGGAGGCAGCTCAGCAAATGACGATGCTGAAATATATGTTTATACCAAAAAACGCAATCTGCGTTGTGACATTAAGCAATGCAAGCGTGACGTTTGGCATTGCTGAAGTTTTTGAGTCTAAACATATGTTTCGGCATTGTCATTTGCTGAGCTGCCTCCGTAAATCGCGGTGATTGGCTCTTCGAGTGTTGCGCGGGAAAGTAGACGCAACGGTTTTTTTTTAGAGTGTATACCTAAGAAAATTTGAAAAAATGCTTCACCGCCTGCGACGGGATGTTGCTTTCCCGAGATAATTTCGCTATAAAAATATTGAAATTGGTGACCCAGAAAGTTCTTGCAATCAGGATGTGGAAACTATCGAACACATTTTATGAACTATCCTCGCTTAGATCGCAATTGGTCCCAACTAAACGTACGGTTTGATGTATCCTAAAGAAGAGTCCTTTCATCGTTAGTAAATCACTAGGGCCATGGCTCAATCAAATTATGCAAATACAAGCTCTTCTGGCAATTAAAAGGTTCATAGAACACAGTGATATTATAGACAAGTACTAGCTTTTGATTTTATATTATTTAACTTTTTTGTTTTGTGTACATGTGAACAAACTGGTAACAATTGGTAAAACTCGAAGTGACACTTCAAACCGAAGAACTTAACTGCTGTTATTAGGTGTTTCCGTCGTACGTGTCTATGTATGTGTGCACGTGTTGGTGTGTATATACGGTGCGTGTTATTATTCAAGGATCATTACCAGTGTAAAGCTGGAGTCGCACCGCGTATTCATCGTGCGGGGCACGGCCCCCGGGTGCCGCTCGGGACGTTTTCGCTGTGCGCGCGGCGGTCCAGTCGCGTCGCTCGAGCGGAGTTCCGGAGGTTAGGTTTTGTATGTGCCGGGGCCGTGGTTCGCAGGGCGGGCGATGCTTGGGCGGTGTCTGCGGGCTGAGTGTTGTGGGGTCTGTGGGCAATGTGACTTACACTTTAGACAGTTTCTTTTAAGTTTTGTTATACGTAAAAGGGGGGGGGGGCCGCTACGCTGAGGTGTATAGCTGGATCTATACTTTTGAAGTGTTTAATGTGTATGTCGGAAATATTTTCTTCAATGGTAATGGAGTAGCCATTTATTAGTTTTAGCACAAGAAGAAGAAGAGCGATGCTCATATTTCTCGAAATGATTTAGCGATTGCCATGGCCTAGACAGAAAACCTAAGGGAACATTATTCAGTTATAAATGTTAGGGAGTGATTCGAAGTAGAATTTAGCGAAAGTGGACAAATCGTTTCATGGCTCTTCTAAATCCGCAACAGAATATATTTTCTAAAAAATATTATACTTCTTTTTTTACATTTTGGCTCAGAACATTCACGAGAATGTTTTTATTTGCCAGTTTAGAGAAAGTCCTGATTTGTTTTCTTGGTATTTCAGGCAAAACAATTCCACCACCTATCTAGGCGCAGCTAGGTGATAACTCGCGATATCCAGTTGGTTGTCGCTGTACATGATGGAGAATAAACAACTCAAAAACTTGGATAGCGACAAGTGAACGCACACGATAGGACAAAGCTGTACTCGAAACCGTAGAATTTAAAAAGACAGCATAAAAACATACATAGTTTCTTAAGAGATTACATCACACAGAGCCACAGCCGTCAACAAAGCAACACGTCATAATCTAGATCAGGGATCTCAAAGTTCAAACTCATTTGAGTATCGCGGCCAGATAGTGCAGCCCCCAAAGAGCGAGGGCAAACGTAAGACTGGAAAGGGTGGGGGGGGGAGAGAGAGAGAGAGAGAGAGAGAGAGATTTTATACACCAACTCATGTTTACAAGCATATGGATGGATGGATGGATGGATGAATACGGCTGAGCCCTTTGGATCGGGCGGTAGCTTACGCCACCTAGCCAATTTGTCTTACCATTTAAGCTTAGAATATTTAAATGTGAAAACTATATACACTCTGCACTGAACAGAAAGTGAGGCTATAAAACCCCCTTGCCATCAGTTAATAAGAAAATACCTAGTTTTCTCGTGCTTTCTGCCACCATTCACTTAATCTTTGCTTGGTAATCTCTACTGTCTTGTAATCCACTTTTCCTTCGCTGTCTCTAAAACCCAATGACTTTATTAAATCTATGTTGTCTTCGGTAGGCATAGGGTGAAGCCCTTTACAGTAGAGTATCAAGTGCTCAGCCGTCTCGTCCACCTCTCCACAAGCAGCGCACACTGTATCCATTTCCTGGTACTTCGCTCTGTATGTTCTGGTTCGCAAAACACCTGTCCTTGCCTCAAACAACAATGAGCTTCCCCTAGAATTATCATAAATGCTTTCTTTGGCAATAACTGTTTTGTTTAATCTATAGCTTTCCAGAGCCCTCTTTGTCTGCATTCCCTCTAGCCACCGATCTCTTTCTGTGGCCTTAACTTTCTTCTTAACGGAGACCTGCTCTTCCGTAACCCCACTATAGCCTAAAAACTTTCCTCTTAATTTCCTAGTGCGCTGTCTCCACTTTGTGTCTATACTCCTCATGTATAAAAAGCTGAAAACCTTTCGTGCCCATTGCTCCCCATCCATTTGCCTCAACCGATCCTCAAATTCTATCTTGCTCGCAGCTTCCCTGCCCTCAAATGACGCCCATCCCATGTCTCCTTGCACTCCCTGGTTTGGCGTTTTGCAATGTGCCCCCAAAGCCAGCCTACCTACTCCGCGCTGTTTTATTTCTAGTCTTGCATGCACTTCGGATTTCATGCATAGCACTGCGTTTCCAAAAGTTAAACCAGGCACCATGACCCCTTTCCAAATCTCTCTCACCACCTCATACCTGTTATAATTCCAAAGTGCTCTATTTTTCATTACAGCTGCATTTCTGTTGCCCTTACCTATTATATACTTTTCATGCTCACTGAGATATGCTGCACCATCACATATCCATACTCCTAGATACTTGTATTTACTAGCTCTCTCCACTGTAATATTCTGTATTTTCAGCCTCTCAACTTCATCATTGTTAAAAATCATGACTGCTGATTTTTCACTACTGAATTCTAAACCTAATTCCTCCCCTTCCCTGCCACAGATGCTCATTAATTCCTGTAAATCTATCCTGTTGTTAGCCATTAGTACGATATCATCTGCATACATCAATCCCGGTAAGGATTGCTGAATTTTTTGGCCTAGCTTACTGTACGAAAGGTCGAATCCAAGCCCACTCTTCTCTAGTCTATCCTCCAATCCTCTCAGATACAACATAAACAGCAAAGGCGATAACGGGCACCCCTGCCTAAGGCCTCGTCCTATCTCTATTTCCCCCGTTGCCTTTCCTTCCCATGTTATAATCACCTTATTATCTTTGTAAATGTTCCTCAATATTGCTGTTAGTCCTTCATCTAGGTTTAAGCTCTCCACTATGTCCCACAGATTCCTTTGGTTCACATTGTCATAGGCACCCTTGATATCCAGAAACGCCAGCCAGAGCTGTCTGTTTTCTTTTTGCGCTATTTCTATACACTGTGTTAGAGAAAATATATTGTCCTCCAACCTTCTTTGTTTCCGAAACCCGTTCTGTAACTCGCCCAGTATGCCCTCACAATCTACCCATTCCTCCAGTCGGTTCTTTATAATCTGCATTACCAACCTGTAAATAACTGGTGTCACGGTTATGGGACGATAATTCCTAATATCAGACTTATCTCCCTTTCCCTTATATATCATACTCATCCTACTAAGCCTCCATGCATCTGGAATATTTCCTTTTGTTATCATAGTGCTCACTACCTCCCTTAGTTTTGCCTTAGATTTAGGACCCAAATTCTTCACCAGCTTGATTGGGATACCATCTGTGCCTGTTGACGTGCCACTAGGGACTCTTCGTTCCGCCTTTTCCCATTCTCTTTGTCCAAAATCCGCGATGTCACAAGCTGGACTGTTACTTCCTTCGGTTCTCGTATCTTCCACATGTACCTGTTCCCGAAATTTCTCCTCCATCACTGCTCCTATATATCGTATCGCATCATCTCCCTCTAATTGATCTCCCTGATCCGAGAGTATGAACATCTGTCTAGCTTGCGTCGTTTTACCGAGTGAGTTCAAGTGCTCCCAAAACTTCTTGGCTGCGTTTCTATCTTTCTTGCTTACATTACTCATCCATTCTACACCCTTTCTCTGAATTTTCGCATTGATTAAACTGGATGCCTCTCGGCGACATGTTATAAAAGTGTCCCATCTTCTTTTTATTTCCGTTTCTGACTCCCCACTACGCTTGGAATACCTGTGTTCTCTAGAGGCTTCCTGACGTTTTTGTAATGCTTGCTTCACTTCTTTGTCCCACCAGCTTTTTGGTCTATGTCCTTGCTTCCCTTTTCGTTTACTCTTAACTTTGTCTAGTTCCAGAACAAAAAGTCTAGTTAGGCTCTCATAGGTCCAATCTGTATACCGTTGCCCTGAAACTGCTTCCTCTATTCTTTCAGCAACTATTTCCAACTCTTTGTCGCTGCAGAAAGTTTGCTTTGAATTATGTTGTGTAGGTTCAGCATTTACTTCTCTGGCAAAATTCAGCTTAATACGTTTGTGATCACTACCAAGACTTTTGGAACCTTCTTCATCTATTTTCATTACTTGTAACTTACCATATATTTTGTGTGACATGAGTACGTAATCTATAGTTGAATGTAGATTGCCAGTTTCCCACGTTATGTGCCCGTCACACTTCTGACTGGTATTACATAAAACTAAGTCATGCTTTTCCACCAGTTCTAGTAATAAGCTTCCAGTTGGGTCCGTATATCCATCCAGACCCTCGATATGGGCATTCATGTCTCCCATAATAATAATTTCAGAGCCTTCCCCTAGCTTACTAATGTCTCTTGATATGCAATCAATCATTTTTCTGTTTTCCTCTTTAGCACCTGTCCCTGTCCATAAGTAAACAAATCCAAGGACTGTAGACTCCCCAGCAACTTTTCCTTTAAGCCACAAATGTTCGGCGCACTCCTTTCTGATCCTTTGAAAGTTCATGTTCTTCTTAATAAATGCTCCAATTCCACCTCCCTTCCTCGTTCCCTCCATTCGGTTGCATTCTTCCCACACATAGTCAGGGTTGCAAGGTGGCTGCTCCATGTCTCTGAGATGTGTTTCCACGAACCCATATACCACTAAATCCTCCTTTCTTAGTTGCTCCTCTACCTCTTCCCATTTTAGCCTATTTCTACCACCCTGCATGTTAATATATCCAATGTCTGATTGTGCTGTTTGTTTATGCCTGTTCTTACGTTTTCTCCTCTTTTTAACCCTGGGTGCCTCTCCTGACTTTGTTGGGTTTTCAGTTACTTCAGTGTCCCCAGGGCCCTCGGTCCCCCCAAAAAAGCAGTCACCGTGCGACCCATCCTATCCCCCACCCTGTAACCCGTGGCCTCACTGTAGTGAATGCCATCTGCAAAAGGGCGGGAGCCAGCCTCGTACACTTCCCTGTTTACTTCCATTACGTCGTACCGAAGCTGCCGACTCATACCCTTAATTACTCTGTTGGCTTCGACAACCCTCCTCTCCGTTACCCAGGACTGCCCCCGAACTTCTGGAATGGTGCACACAACCACGTGCACATTCTCAGACACGTCCCTCAGCTTACGTATTCCCACGTTTAGCTGCTTTCCGAGGTTCTGGCTCCTACCCTGGAGCACATCATTAAGCCCCGCATGAACTATTACTAGGTTCTTTCCCTCCCGGTTATCCCACACCCCTCACGTGCTGCGGTCATAGCATCCACCATACACTTCCCTGACTGGACCTCTACTGTTACCCTCTGGTCTCCCTTCACCCTGTTCAGTACACCCCTCTTAACCCGTGCTACGTTAGAGCTCCCCACTACCAGCACCCTAGATCCCCCTGGTACCTGCGCGCCCTTGTCCTGCGACTTATCTGCTGTCACCTGGCTGCCCGACGCCTGCTGCCGAAGAGCGCTACTTGAGCGAGGTCACTCGGCTCTCCAGCGCATCAGCGTGAGCGACATGCGGCAGCTGAAGCAGAAGGTAAGTCCAGGACAAGCGAACCAGGTGCTGGCATAGGACTGCTAGTCACAGGTCAGAGGATAGTACTGAAAGTGAACGGGAGACTGAGCAACAGTGAGTCCAGTCGAGGAGTGTATGGTGTGATGCGTATGCACAGTGAAGAGTGATACTGGGGAAGAACTAATGATAGTTCATGCGAGACTAATGATGTGCTCAGGGTAGGAGACAGAACCTCGGACTGTAACTGAGGCAATACGAAGCTGAGGGACGTGTCTGAGAATGTGCACGTGATTGTGTGCACCATTCCAGAAGTTCGCGGAGTACCTAACTGCGAGAGGTTGTCGAAATATCAGGTAAGTGAATATGAGTCGGCAGCTCAGGCAACATGGAGATGGGGAATGTACGAGGCGCTCCACCCTTGCAGATGGCATTCACTACAGTGACCACAGATTACAGGGTGGATAGAGTGGGTCGCACGGTGACTGCCTTTGGGGGACCGAAGGGACCTGAGTGACTGAAACCTAACAAAGTCAGGAGGACGCCAGAGTTAAAGGAGAAACATAGAATAGACATAAACAAACAGCACAATCAGACATTGAGATATTAACATGCAGAGTGTAAATAGACAAAATGGGAAGATGTAGAGCAACAGAAGGAGGATTTAGTGGTGTATGGGTTCGTGGAAACACATCTCAGAGACATGAGCACCTTGCAACCCTGACTAGTGTGGGAAGAATGCAACAGAATGGAGGACGAGGAATTAGGCAGTTTATTAAGAAGAACATGAACTTCAAAGGATCAGAAAGTGTGCCGAACATTTGTGACTTAAAGGAAAGTTGCTGGAAATCTACAGTCCTTGGATTTGTTTACTTATGGACAGGGACAGATGCTAAAGAGAAACAGAAAATGATTGATTACATATCAGAGACATTAGTAAGCTAGGAAAACTCTGAAGTTATTATGGGAGACATGAATGCCCTATCGAAGTCTGATGGATACTACAGACTGGAAGCTTATTACTAGAACTGGTGGAAAGCATGACTTAGTTTTATGTAATACCAGTCAGAATGTGACAGACATACATGGAACTGGCAATCTACATTCAACTATAGATTCATACTCATGTCACACAAATATATGGTAAGTTACAAGTAATGAAAATAGATGAAGAAGGTTCCAAAGTCTTGGTAGTGATCACAACGTATTAAGCTGAATTTTGCCAGAGAAATACTGAACCTACACAACATAATTCAAAGCAAACTTTCTGCAGCGACAAAGAGTTGAAATAGTGCTGAAAGAATAGGAAGCAGTTTCAGGACGGCAGATTGGACCTATGAAGCCTAACTAGACTTTTTGTTCTGGAACTAGACAAAGTTAGAATAAACGAGAAGCAAGACATAGACATAGTGGAGACAGAAATGAAGCAAGCATTACAAAACGTCAGGAACCTCTAGAAGAACACAGGTATTCAAGCGTAGTGAGAGTCAGAAACGAATAAAGAAGATGGGACACTTTATAACATGTCGCCGAGAACATCCAGTTTAATCAATGCGAAAATTCAGAAAAGTGTAGAATGGATGAGTAATGTAAGCAGAAGATAGAACGCAGCAAGGTACTGGAACTCACTCATGAAACGACGCAAAGCTAGACAGATGTTCATACTCTCGGATCAGGAGATCAATTAGAGGAGATGATGCGATACGATATAGGAGCAGTGATGGAGGAAAATTTCGACATGGAAGATAGGAGAACCGAAGAAGTAACAGTCCAACTGTGACATCGCAGATTTGGACAGAGAATGGAAAGCGGGACAAGAGTCCCTAGTGGCACGTCAACGGCACAGATGTATCCCAATCAAGCTGGTGAAAATTTGGGTCTAAATCTAAGGCAAAACTAAGAGTAGTGAGCACTATGATAACAAAGAAATATTCCAGATGAATGGAAGCTAGTAGGATAAGTATGATATATAAGGAAGGGAGATAAGTCTGATATTAGGAATTATCGTCCCATAACCATGTGACCAGTTATTTCAGGTTGTAATGCAGATTATAGAACAGACTGGAGAATGGAGTAGATTGCAGACTGCAGTTACAGAACGAGTTTCGAAACAAGAGGTTGGAGGACAATATATTTCTCTAACACAGTATAGAAATAGCGCAAAGAAAACAGACAGCTCTGGCATTTCTGAATCAAGTGCCTATGACAATGTGAACAAAGAATCTGTGGACATAGTGGAAGCTTAAACCTAGATGAAGGACTAACAGCAATATTGAGGAACATTTACAAAGATAATAAGGTGATTATAACATGGGAAGAAGGCAACGAGAAATAGAGATAGGACAGACTAGTCAGTACTCTGCTATTTATGTTGTATCTGAAGGATTGGAGGATAGACTAGAGAAGAGTGGGCTAGATTCGACATTTCATACAGTAAGCTAGGCCAAAAATTCAGCAATCACTACCGGATGATGTATGCAGATGATATCATACTAATGGCTAACAACAGGATAGATTTACAGGAATTAATGAGCATCTATGGCAGGAAGGAAGAATTAGGTTTAGAATTCAGTAGTGAAAAATCAGCAGTCATGATTTTAACAATGATGAGATTGAGGCTGAAGATACAGAATATTACAGTGGAAAACTAGTAAATACAAGTATCTAGGAGTATGGATATGTGATGGTGCAGCATATCTCAGTGAGCATGAAAGTATATAATAGGTAAGGGCAACAGAAATGCAGCTGTAATGAAAAATGAGCACTGGAATTACAGCTGAGCAATGAGTGAGAGAGAGATTTGGAAAGGGTCATGATGCCTAGATTTAACTTTGGAAACACTACATATACATGAAATCCGAGTGCATGCAGACTACAGAAATAAAACAGCCGGAGATATAGACAGGCTGGAGCACGATACAAAACCTTGCCAGGAGTGCAAGACGACATGGGATAGGCGTCGATTGAAGCAGGGAAAGCTGACAGTAGAATCGATTGAGAAGACAAGCAAATGAGGGCAATGGGCACGAAAGATTTCAGCTTTTATACATGAGGAACATAGTAGACAAAGTGGAGCATTCGGAAAATTTTAGGCATAGTGGGTTGCGGAAGAGCAGGTCTGCAATTGAAGAAGTTAAGGCCACAGAAGAGATCGAGTAGTAGGAATGCGAGACAAGAGTGAGATATATAGATTAAACAAGGCAGTTATTGCCAAAGAAAACATTTATGATAATTCTAGGGAAACTCATTATTTGAAGACAGGACAGATGTTTACGAACCAGGACAATACCAGAATGGTACAGTGCGTGCTTGTGGAAGATGGACGAGACGGCTGAGCACTTGATACTCTACTGTAAAGGGCTTCACCCTATGCCTACCGAAGACCTTTAGACAAAGTCATTGGAATTTTGAAGCTCAGCGTGGGCTAGATGATTACAAGACGTAGAATTGCAAGCAAGGTGAAGTGAGTGTGCAGAAAGCGCTAGTAGGCAGTAACTGAGGGCAGCGACTAGAGCGTCGCTTCTGTTCAGTGCAGAGTGTATATAGATTTTCGCATTTAAATGTTGTCACAAGCTTAAATGACAAGACAAATTAGCTAGGTGGCAGCGAAGCCCGCGCCCGATCCAAGGAGCTCAGCCATGTCCATCCATCCATCCATCCATATGCTTGTAAACATGAGTTGGTGTATAAAAATCTCTCTCTCTCTCTCTCTTGCCTTAGTACTGTTTGCATAAATAACAGGGGCTGCACTAATCTTACAACCGCCTCAAATGTTTGAACTTTGGATCCTGATCTAGTGCATGTTGCTTGTCATTTGTCTGTGATCTCTTGTAGAACTATGCATGTTACACCTGCACCATTCTACGGTTTTTCGAAATTCATTTGGTCTGCGTTCACTGTCATATCAATTTTGAGTTCCATCATGCTCAGCGACAACCAACTGGAATAATGCGAGTTATCACACAACAAACATAGATGGTAAATTTGTTTGCCTGAAATACCAGAGAAACAAATCAGGACACAAACTGTAGATATTCTCGTGAATGTGCAGACAAAAATGTAAAGAGTATAATATTTTTTAAGAAGATATATTCTGTGCGGATTGTTGTCACTTTCTTACTTTGAATCACTCTAACATTATAGCAGATAATGTTCCCTTAGATTTCTGTCTATCGCTAAATCGATTTCGAGAATAGCATCACTTTGCTCTTTCTTGCAATGCTTCAAAATATCATTAATTGAGCTCCATTTTTTCAAACACTTCAAGTATCTAGATCAATATACACCTCAGCGTAACGCCCCCCCCCTTGTACGCCCTTAAAGGCTTAAAGGCATATCTAAGTGTAAATCACGTACCCGCAGGCCTCAGCCCGGCGCCCGCCCTGTTTCCCGGCCCCGGCGCATACCGCTCAGGGCGAGCAACGCGGCTGGACGCAAACGCGCAGAACCGCTGCGCGCGATAATGCGCGGTCGGTCCAGCTTTACGCTGGTAATGATCCTTGAATGGCACGCCGCCAGCGCGTGTACATAGACGCGGAAACGCAACAACGAGTTAAAATTCTGAACACAGTGTCACTTCGAGTTTTACCAATTATTCTGAATTTATGCTGCAATTAAATAATATAAAATATAATATCAATTCTATATTTCAATTGCAAGAGAGTATAGTTTGATTGGGCCATGGCCTAACTACTAACGATAGTGCTAAATTAAACTGGAACCAATGCAGAATAATAAAATAATGTTCGATATCCCATCTATTGCTAGAACTTCTGTAATTTCAATATTTAAATTATAGTATCCATCGCAAACAGTAGCTCCAAATTTTCTTAGGTATACACTCTAAAAAAAACCACGTGCATCTCACTTTCCACTTGGCACTCGAAAATCACCGCGATTTACGGAAGACAGCTCAGCCGTAATTGCCAGAGGCAATGTTTAGACTAAAAACTTCAGCAATGCCAAACCCGTCCGCTACATGCCTATTATGTAATCTTTCAATAAATCATTTGAATACCTCTCCAAAGTTGCAGTGATGCTCTCGGAAGGCAACGGAAACCTGAAACTGTATGATATCATCCACTCAATAGGTAAACAATGATGAACAACAACTATTCATACCCATTCGCTGGAACCGCCGCCTATCGCGCTACATTTTGCGCAGCGTGCATTTACGGAAATGTGCGACTATTTGGCAAAATTGCAAAGCGTGAACTCCTGAGGAAAAACTAAAATAAAGAGACCTAGCTCTATGGAAGCAGCGAAACACCGCCTGTATCTTCAAATTACAGCCGTTTGGCGCAATGAAACGTCGCGGTATAGCCGCCAACGGAGTGAGCTTTGCTCGGCGCCGGGCGTCTTTAGCAGACGAACTATTCGACTCAAAGCGAAGAAGCCTAGTTCTGGGCATCGACAATCGGGAATACAAAACGAGACTTTAAACGAGACATAAGTACCACGAAAAACAGAATTTGTTTGCAGTAAGGATGATAAAATAATCCATTAACAACTGATATCAGAAAAGCTCGAGCTTAGAAGCCTCGATAGACAAGGAATTCAAGGAACAAAGGTGGGCGATAATTTGATATGACAACCCTGTAGGAGCAGTTTTTTTTTTACGTTAGTTGGGCGCGCTCTTCAAATTTTTTTTTCTTCTACAAAAGCTGACTAAAAACGCTCCCCTACTCCCTCTCACCCTTACTGCAGAGTGAACTCTTTTCCGCATGGATGCTGACCTCCTTTGATGGTCAACTTGTTTCCAGTATCTCCTCGTCGCCATCATTGCTCGCGCCCTCTTGTCCGAAGAATATGTTTTTAATTAGAAACTTTGGCTATCGTTTAGATTTTTCTGAGTACTGTCGCAAACTGTACTCATTCTCGTCGATTAGCTACATAGAACAGATATAAACGCCATTAATCTTCCCCTTTCTCGAAAACTAAGTATTTTTTTAAATTCTTCACTAGAATATTTCTCTTGGCAAGTGTGTTAGGCTCCCCGCTACGGGTCAAAATCAAAACAGTATTCTTTAGATATATAGTGATGCAAAGATATTGATGGTCGAACTGTCGATATATCGATGAGTTTTTAAAATCTCGATATTGGCGGAACTATCGTAAGTCGATATCGATAATTTTAATCGATAGTGTTTCGATAGTCGACTATCGATAGTATTGTCGATAGTTTTCGATAGCCGACTATCGATATTTTTTCGATAGTCGACTATCGACAAGTACTATCGATAGTTTTCTATAATTTATATCGATGGATTTTTAGATAGTCGGCTATCGATAGTTTTCGATAGTGGGCTATCGATAGTTTTCAATAATCACAATCGAACTTCGATAGTCAGTATCATTTGCTTGCGATCGGCTAGTTTTATTGCAATACTTTAGTCCGATTTCTCGACTGTCGATACTATCAATACACGTTGTATCCGCCGTCAGTCATTGCCGTCACGCGCACGGGCATGATGAAACAATCAGGCGGCGGAGTGTTCCCCGTGTTATGACGCGATATCTCTCCGTAGCTGGTAATCCCGCAACAAATCGGGTAACTTTTACGATTTGCCGGGCAGCAATATTGCCGATATTCATGCGGCGTGACACAGGAATAAAGACTCCCGGATACTTATCAACTGTTGCCTCAGTGTGACGAGACCTAATTAACGGCGTTGCAAAATAGCCCAGACTGCATGCCCGTATTATCAACGTTTTGATGATATTCATAAGTCAGCTGCAGCAGAAATATTATCGATGATAAATGCGGCCTGTCGTAAAGTCAGGCGAAGCACGCACGTTGTCAGCAAGTTGCTGTATTTTATTAAGCAACTGTCGTAATGAGCCTTTGTTGTTTATTCGTCATATTTTCTTTGCTGTTATATGTCTGAACGGAAGTTAATGGAACAGAGGCAACAAGTGCCGGACAACATGTTGCTCAGTGACAGACCTTAAGCGCGCAGGCTAGTTGGAAATTCCCGACTGAAGAATAAAGAGAAGGAGAGCGACGCAAACCGCAGTGATAAAAAAAGAAATATAGATAATCAAACCGTCGACAATATATCGATAGGTTTACGATAGTCGACTATCGATAGTACTGTATTAGTTTTTCGATGATCGACTATCAGTAGTTTTGACTATCGATAGTCAGATTTCTCAGCGACTATCGATACTATCGATAGTACTATCGATAGTTTTGCACTACTAGCAGCTGCGTGTACAAAACGGCTGATCCGTTATGCAATCGATAACAGCGGAAAACAACTCATTTTCGACTAACTGTCGAAACGTCCCTGTAATCGTTCGATCAACAGTCTGGCGAATTAGATGTTTTCACTTTGCGACTTGGCACTGGTGGATAAAGGTAATGCTCTTTCTGCTGCTGGCAGCTCTTTGTTGATATATTTATAGGCCAAAAACAATCATTTTCATTCAATCATAACTTTGCAAAATTGATGACATGTGTCGTCGCAGTACCCTCCAGTGACGATGTTTGAGTAAATAAAGTGGTCCAGCGCACGCCATGGGTACCTCATTTGAGCTCTTTAGCTCGAAGCATTCGACAATGTGTATCGCTGGCGGCAATAACCGAGCCATAACAATGTCTGGAACTCAGCGCGTATCCCTGTACCAACCCCAGCGCAGCTTTAACGTGGCGGCATATAATCAGCCGAGATCACATGGCCTGGCTACTGAAGTGCTCATTTTCATGGCAATATTTTCTGAGACTTCGATGAGATAGCGAACGCGGTCATTAACGACATCGAGATCCGTTCGCGTATTTGCGCAGAAATACCAAAGTTCATCGCCCCTTCATCGCATCAAACTGAAAACAACGCCGCGCTTCGAAACGTATTCGATATCGAATCAAATGGCGACGACAAATCTTGGTCGGCATCAATGAACAGGTATTGCGGCATTTATTTTTTCCGGCGTTATCTTTGCGGCGCGAAACCTGAGTCACGCTTGCTAAACTTCGAAGTTGCAGAACAGAGCAATTTGGTCGCCTACGCTTCAGCCGTAATGGGTAAATCAATGCTTAATCGTAGAATAAAGGCCGAGCTGCGAGTGTACCCGTGAGCAGCGAAGGCGAGGATACGTTTTTGCAAATCTTGCAATGATGTATCTGCAAACATTTACGAAGTATGAGTCTGTATTATCGTATGGTGAAGTCTTGCCATTTTTATGATTTAGGCATCGCCCAGCAATATAT
>JAZHYW010062121.1:0-17933 GCA_037355805.1 Ixodes ricinus
ACCTACGCAGCGCATGTGTATAGGAAGTCCCAGCAATCGCCCGCTTGACAATATTTAGGTGAGCGGACTCGAATGGCAACAATGGCTTTCCGGCACGGGGTTCTTAGCTCCAACAAACATGACCTGGACAAATATTTAAATTCAAATCCAAAACTCGGATGCATTCTGCTTCAGGCACATCATTAGTCAGAAGAAGTGGCGAAAGGCAATCACTAAAAATGCCTTAAACTTTAGTCATTGACGAAAGAAAGGATAAAGCATCGGCACCTAACAAAACCAGAAAATCATCTACATACCGGAAGACCTTTGCAACTTTGGTTTCCCCAAGCAGTTCAAAGATGGTGCAGCCCAGACTCGCTAAAACATGTCGCTAAGCACGGGGGCAATGCAAGAACCAATACATACCCCTTGCCGTTGCAAATAGATGTTACCCTAAGTCTCAAAGGTCGACCTCAGATACATCTCAAGGAGTTCCATGAAGCCTTCAACTGAAAGTCTTGCAGCATTTTGAAGCGCAACTGCACCAAACACATCGATGCACTCACGAATGCAGGTAAGAAGTCCATTATGTGGCAAGGAGCAATACAAATCCTTAATATTGAACGAACAGGCCATGAAGCTAGTGCGCTGGTTGTCTTTAAGAAAAGAAATGACATTATCAGAACTCTTCACGAGAAAAGAATCGTGAATCTGAAACAGCTTCAAACTTTTTGCAGAAACAAGGCAACCAACTTCTCCCAAGTACCAGCCTCCGAAACAATGACACGCAAAGGGCAATATACCTTGTGCGTCTTTGCTGCAAAGAAAAGCTCCAAACTAAGCTGTTTCCCAGCGTCAATTTTCCTGACAAGCTGTTCGAGCTTTAGCCACTTACACAGTTTTTTCTCCTCAGATTTTTGCTTAGTTAGGGAGACGCTGTCCATAGGCAGAAACACAGACGAAATAGCCACAAGTGCCTTGGACTTATAAAGGTCAACTGGAAGGACAAGGAACCCCCTTCCTTATCTGAGGCTAATAAAGACAAAGAGTCATCTTTCAAAAAGGTTGACACCTGCTTAACCGGGATCTTGCTGGCGCCAGGCGAGCGTTTGGTCAACACATCCAGTCCCTCCGAGACGCACCTCTCCACCTCCACTTCCGGAACTTTCCTGGCAACATCCCGGACAAGAGCTCAGAAGTTCAGCCTGTGATTACTTCGGCTCCACGGCAAACTTCGGAACCCCCTGTCAAAACACGACGGATGCTCTCAGGCAGGAAGACCTGACCCAGCGTGTGGACGGTGGACCTGCTTGGCGCAGCCTTCTTGGGTGTCGAAGCACGTAGCTCCGAAAGCACGCGTCGCCAATGGAACTCAGCAGTAGCATCAGCGAATTCGCGGTACTCACGCCACCTCCTGCCTCCGTGACCGTTGGCAGTCGTGCATTGAAGCATGAGAAAAAGGCACTCCTTGTAGAAGCGGGCCTGTCGATGCCATTCCGAACTGAGGACAATGCACATCCTGACTCCGTGCCTCTGCGAGGGTTTGAAGCCGCCGAAGAGTATGATGATCTCTGGAGGAAGCTGCCGGTGGCGAAAGTGAAATGAGAACCTTCGTGCGTTGCAGACGGCGATGGCGTAGATGGCGACGATGAAACAAGGCTGAACAGTGAAACAATTAAAAGGGCCCAGTGTACTAGAAATGAACGATGCTAAAGTTGAGGCTTGGGCGAGTTGGTACATACTTCGGAATTAAAAACAGCGCGAATCTTTTTCGCGCTGTTTTGAATTCCGAAGTATGTACCAACTCGCCCAAGCCTCAACTTTGACAACAGAAAGTTTTAGTGAATCGTTCCGATAGCTCCGATGAAAATACGATGCATGCGCGAAGTATTCGATGCATAGCACTATCGGGCATTGTTACCGGATTCATCAGAAGTTCAGAACCATCTACTTAAACTCTCCAATGAAGACAAGAAGGCGACGTGTGGCGTCCGTATTTCGGTAGTTTGCGCCTTGCAGCTCCGTGAATTCGTGGGCCTTGTCCGACACCGTTTTCCCAATGAAAATTTTTGAAGGACACTCTGTTAAATAGAAACTGAAGCGTTTTCTCTCATTTAGAAAAATGGTTTATATTGTCTTTATTTGGCCTCGAGGTTCAGTAATATCGAAATTATATTTCAAATATATGCGCCGAGTAATCGCAACAGTACTTGCAAAATAATGCTAAAGCCCCCCCCCCCCCTCCCTTCCCGGCGCGTTAGATGGAAGGAGACAATTCTGACATATTATACAGAGATCGCAACATTTGCGCACTTTCCGCATGACTTACCCGAGCAATCAAAAACGCGTCAAGCTTTCCCACACAAGTAGCAAGCGCAGGGCAGTTCAAAACTCTGGGTACGACGTCACACCCAGCGGTTGGTTTTTCGGTTTTTTTTTCCCGGTCTATTGATACGTTCGGGTCAAATAGTTGGATAATAAAATTCACGGGACCAAAATACGCTAGAATTGATCTCCAATTTGTTTTCTTTAAGAACCTCTTCAGCTTGCCTTCAACATTTGGAAAATATAGCAGTGCGTGTTTTGAAACTTTGGCATCTGGTGCGGATCACTAGCGCTACATTTGGTCGGAGACTTAACATTCGGTTATGTCTAGTTTATTTCTGCGATCGAAAAAAAAATACTAGCTTGTTCTTTGGAGACACCCTGTAAATTTACTCGACAGCTAGAACGACCTGTCTTGCGAGACAATAAAGTTTAGTGAGACGGAAGTAAAGACAAGCAGGGTACACCCTATGTTGGAGAGTCGAGTCCGTGGTCGTAAACGCGATAAGAAAATCGGAAGGAACGGGGGAAGTCCGCTCCGACTTGGGCCGGCCACCAAACGAGGCCTAACAATCTGGGGACGGTGTGGGGTTCTGGGCAGCCGCCGTTTCCGATGAAGCCTTAACCGATAAGCTAAGGGTTTCGTCTTCAGGCGCCGCGGAAGAAACCATGGGCTGGTTGGGCGTACCAAATGCATGCGATTCGAGAAAGCAACACCTTCGAAACAGGAAGACGGGCCGAAAGGAAATATGTCGTACTACGACGGATTGCAGACAACCATTTTGATAATACGGACCAGAGAAAAGCTTGTGCAAAGTCAGCCGACAAATTAGATGACGTAATGAATTAAATAAGAATATTTCAAAAGTAACTCGACAATTATCATCGCTTTTCTATCTTCAACGTTACACAACCTTATCGTATGTGTTTTGATTTCCTTGTGATTGTTTCATAATTGAGCTGATGGCTCTATTTGCATAGTGCTTGTGCCAAATATATATGTAAATGGGTGATTTCATATCAACTCAGGCACGAATATTGGGTCGAATATTTAATTTTTGTAAAAAAAATACATTTCCTCGGGTAATTCCTATAATAAAAGAAGACGAAAACGGCGAGTTTGTCGGACTTTTTGTTCTCAAGTTATGGACCGTTGAAGCGGCCAAGGTGGAAACTGCCGTTTTTCCAGTTTATCGGGGTGTCATATTTCACTCCATCTCTTTTCCCTACTTTTTACGCTACATAAATATAACTTTTTGCAAATACTCTCAGCATATGCTTTTTTATGCTAATTAAGCGTCTAGGTCGTAATATCCTTAATGTGTTTTTTTTTAATTGTCAAACCGCCTCTCTGTGACGATATTTGACAAAGTTCAGCAAGCTGTGTGCTGTGTGACCTAATCAACATATTTTGATGATCTTTAGATCACCGTAAAGCTCCAATTAAACTCTTTCTCTTGGGTATAATTTTAATATGTTGTGTTGAATATTTAATGCGCAACATGTCCTGAAGAACGAATATTTCGAAAAACTAGCAAGTTTGGAGTCGATTTTCTAAAAAAGAAAACACCTTTTATTTCTTTTATTTTTTATTCAGAGCTAGGTAATATAGTAGTCTATCAGGAACTACCAACAGAAATTGTAATATATTGTTTGTATGGCCGCTATTAAGACTCGGATCTCGCGCTATCAGCGTTTTGAACGGGACTTCGCACAGGCGCTCTGCTGAGCAGAATTTTGGCCCATGTAAGGTTTTCTATTTATCGTTAGCCTCAATATCCAACCATAAACATTAATTAAATTTGAAGTAGTGCACTTAAACAAAAGTTACTTAGAAGTCTGTATCCACAAGTGCAGGCACAGCGCATTACTTCCTCCAGATTCGGGGGAATGCAGATTGTTAGAGAATTCCTCTGGGGCCTTTTGCTTTCCGCTTTGAGTTTGAAATACCGACCTTGATATGTAATTGTCATATTTTCTTATGTCAAACAGATATTTAGTGGATTTTTTGTTCTCAAGTTATGGAACGTTGAAGCGGCCAAGGTGGAAACTTACTTTTTTTCCAGCTTATCGGGGGTGCCATATTTCACTCCATTTCTTTTCACCTACTTGTACGATTTAGTATCGGACGCTTAGGAAGTGCGGTTTATTTTGTGCTCATAAGGACTCTTTCGTAAAATAACGAACATTTGTAGCATTTAAGGCCACAAATGTGTTAGTCATGTGTTTAGGTTTCAGTTCTATTGTCCGTGATTCATGCCGGGTAACTTAGACGTTTTTCTCTTGATTTAATTTTGTGCGGGAGTCTAGATGTTACGTATCTACGCCGTCAATACATAAGGTGAAGCTCACATACCTTGAAAATTACCCCAGTGCCAAGTAAATAATTATTGTTAGGATAAATATTGTTGCTTCACTCTCGTTTACGTTCAAATATTGAATGAATAAGTAGTCACATTAAATAGAAAACCTCACATAGGTCAAAATTCTGCTCAGCTGAGCGTCTATGCGAAGTACTGTTCAAAACTCTCATAGCACGAGATTCGAGTCCTAATAGCAGCCATACAAACAATATATTACAATTTATGGTGGTAGTTCCTGACAGACTACTATAATACCTAACTGTGAATAAAAAAATGAAAGAAATAAAAGGTGGGTCTTTCAGAAAATCAACTTCAAACTTGCAAGCTTTTTTAAATATTCGTTTTTCATGCAAATGTTCCACTTTATATGTTTAGCGCAAAATATCCAAATTATACTAAAAAGAAAGAGCTTAATTGGAGCTTTACGGTGATGAAAAGATCATAAAAATATATTGATTAGGTCACACAGCACAGCTTGCTAAACTTCGGCAAATATTGTTGCAGAAAGGCGGTTTGACAATTAAAAAAAAACATTAAATATATTATGATCTAGACGCTTTATTAGCAAAACTCGCCGTTTGCATCTTATTTTATTAAAGATATTTACAGGTGTATAGCTACTAAAAATTTTAGAGGAGTTATTTATGAGTTAGTGTATTTTGTATTACTGGGTGACAAGTGAACACAAAACAAAATGTAATCTTTTATAGCCGCCATACAAACAAAATATTACATTTTTTTGTTTATTTTACTTTATACAGTACTGCAATAGGAAGCTAGAGAAAAAGAATTAGCCAAATAAAATGTAGACTTTTTAGAAAATCGACCTCCAATTCGCAAAATGTTTGAAATAGTCCTTGCTTTACGAGAAAATACTGCCATTTCTCTTTTACACACTACATCAAATTTGTTATCATCAGAAGGAGTATACTATAAGCTTTCCGAGATAACTAAATATGTTAAGACATCTCATATAGGTCACACGGAAGAGCTGGTAAACTTTAACAAATATCGTCCAAAAACGTTATATTTGCAAATTTTCTAAAACATATTTCATTTAAATAATTGCGTTAAAATTATATATCAGAAAATATGTGTGTTCACAGCTATATTTAAAAAAAATTAAAGGCGCCACTTTTGAATTAGTGTATTTTTGCGAGTAAGTTGATTTACTGACAAAACAGTCAAACAAAATCAGACTTCAAGCTTTTATAGCTGCCATACAAACAAAATATTGCATTTTCTATTTATATCGCCTTATAAAGCACTGCAATAGCTAGCTAGAGAAAAAAAAAGATCAGCCATATAAAAGATGAGTTTTTTTAGAAAATCGAGCTCCAATTTGCAAAACATTTGAAATAGTCCTTGATTTACGAGAATTTACACACAACATTAAATTTGTTATCAATAGAAAGAGTATACTTTCAACTTTTTGAACATACTAAATATGTTACGATATCTTAAATTGGTCACAAAGAAGAGTTGGTCAAACTTTGACAAATATTGTCAAAGGGACACACTTTGACAATATTTAAAAAGAAAAGTGAAGATAAATATTCACAATAAAATTGCCGACCATAAGTAATCCCTATTCTGAAAGTAGCCGAAACAAATTACATTGCATTACCAAAAAAAAAAAAGACAAAAAGTTGAAAGGACATTTGTACTTTGCATTTATGTCTAAATAAACTTGTATTGATTGATGGACTTTGATTCATAAACGTACTCAAAAAAGAGTAATGGCAGGCGGAGATGAACTGATTGTCGTTAAACATAAAAAAGTACTGTCTGGCTCCATGGCATATCCCAAAAGCCCTCCAAATGCATAGCGTTAATATGTCAACTGTGACGACCGGATGCGATGCGACGTGACCACCAGGAAGTCGCGTGGTCGCGTAACCTTACGTCTACGTGACCGGTTGACGTGACGTGAGGTCACGTGCCGTCAGTGTCACGTGACGTGACGTTACGATGTCAAGTCATGATGCTATTTCAGGTCAGGGTGTCGCGTTCTATTATAACGCTACAGTGTCATGTGACGTCAATGAGTCACATGATGTCACAGTGCCATGCGACGTCATGGCATCAGTAAAGTCAGTTTCACGTAGCAAAGCAGTAATCGGAGGCTCTCTCTTAAGACTCTCTAACCCTCCAGCATCATGGCCGGACGTCGACTGTTGTAAAGTGGTGACGTCATCAATGTGACGTCACCATTGAGGCTACTGAGGTTCAAAATTTATCGTGGGTCAGCTTAATCTGATATACTCAATAATAATGTTAAGGAAATGAGTCCTTAACGCCTTGTATCTCTCAAGCTGCTTTGGGCGTCGCAGAGGGAATGCGCATATCGATGAGCTATGCGAAGCCTCAAACTGCTTGGAGGACTCAAATTGTTAGGGCCTTCTATAATAAAGCTCTATAATATCTGCAACCCCTAAAGTGCACACAGCAAATAAAAAAAGAATATATATATATATATAGACCATGGAAGATGAAAGGCGTCCGGCATGTGATCCCCATTTATATCGAACGGAAAGTTTTATTTATTTATTTATTTATTTGTACAGACGCCCACCGGCTTGTTTCCAGACATCTCTTTCAACTGTCGTCCGTGTACCAGACCATTAGGTCCGCGAGCATCCGAAAGGAAGTCGAGAAAAACAACGAGCGAGGAAAGATTTTGGCGAACGAGAAAAGGGCTGTCCCGTGCGGTTCTTCCTGACGTGCCACCAAACATAAATGAAGTAAATGTTAAAAAAAAAAAAAACGTCGAGACGATGTGGACATGAGAGCTCCGGAAAGCGAGTGCAAGATGCAATATGTCTTGCTGGATATCACCCCTAGGGGGTACAGGAGAACTTCCGGTGTAATCAAGCAGAGTGGGGAGATATCCGAGCTAGGCTCAACGTCTACGTGAAAGATCGCGTTTCAGATCTGAGGGATTAGAAACCAAATGCAAACCTTGTCTGTTTTGGTATCAATATGATAAAGTCACTTACATTTAAATAAGACATGTTTACCCGAACCTATTTTTGTATTCACCTCGAGAACCGTATTAAGAAAAATCAAGGTCCTCGTGGAGCGTTACTGACATCCTATTTCATGTGTTAAATTAAGATACATGCAGGTGTATCTGGAATTAGCTTTATGTTATTTAATCAAGACGTCCTCGTTACAAACGCCAAAAAGTATTGTTTCTTTCTTCGACAACCAAGTCTTGTAAGTACTTCTTCGTGCAGCGCAAAAATAATGCGCAATTTTTTTTCCTTTTTCTTGCTGTGACAACTAGTTTAGTGTTAACATCGCTGAATTCAAACGACTTTTTTTTAATATTACTTTTTGCAACACTGAGAAGCTGTGCTCAGAGACGTAATCAAACAGTAGCGTTTCCTTGCGTTTTCTTATGTTACGTTAAAATTCTTCGAGACAGCCATGCCTCGTTTGTCGCGTGCAATTCCTTTCGTTGTTACGTTAAAATTCTTCTCCTGCAATTCCTTTCCATGCAGGAAACGAAGCACGGCTGTCCCGATGAGTTTGTGCGTCAGCAGATGTAAGCTCCCGTGACATAACACGATGGAAGCAACCGGTACTGTGTAAGCGGGCCTTAACACCGTTGGAGTGCATAGCGTACGCAAAAGAAATCGCGTCGTCCACTCGCCATGCGCCAATCCTAAATGCGGTTTGGACCCGGCGCACGCGCAGTGGTGGCGACGCTATTCCACAACGCTTCTCCGTACGCTGGTTTAAAACTCGCTTATGTATTTTTACTAAAGGCGTCACCATTGCTGTAGCGACTCTGCAGTCGGGTTAAAAGACAAGAATCCGCTATGCGCTCTAGCCCACGACGTCGAATCGCTCCGCTGGCAAACCAGGAGAGGCAGTAACTGCGGTGAGTCGAGTGACGTCAGCGCAACGGGCGCCTCGGTAGCGGGCAGTTTCCTCATCGCGGAAGAACACTGAATAGCGGTAATGAGGGTGTGGGAGGAGCTTCTGGCGCATTTTCAACTTGCATCTGACTTGTAGGTGTCCTCTTTAGCAACAACCCGGTCAGGCCTCGCCTCGACCGCGCCGAAGGAGATTACAGAACGCAAGGTGCAAAGAATCTACTGTCTCGCAGTTGAACGATCTGGAGGCAGCGCCTTCTCCTTTACCGTTCCGTCGCCGACCATCCGCGACCTCGCTGCTCGAACTCTGCCCGTGCCGTCCTCTTCTTCTCACTTGGCCCCCGCGGGCCCATGTCCGGCCCCCTCGTGGCCATGATTCCCAAAGACTATGAGTCAGTGTATAGTACGGTTATCATATTTCGACCGTCAAAGTAATGATTTAGGGTACAACGGTCTTCTGCGGAGCAGAAGTTTGGCTACCATTATCGATCACTTCTTGATAAGAAAGTAAACAAGATGCATGGCGCCTTGAATAAGAGTGACCGTAAAGCCGCAGTCACTCCCTTCATTCATCATACAAAAGACACGGAGATTATCTGCGAACATGACGACAGATTTATCAGCGGACACGCCTCAGGCATGTTCGAGGCTTTACAATGGTGTATGCTTCGAATAATTCTGCAGACGATTTTGTGTATGACCAGTGTGAGAGGTCAGCGAAATAAGGAATAAACACGCTTCATACAACATCTGCAGACTGTCTTTTGTATCATGTATTAGGCATGCGACCGCAGATTAAACGGCGGCTGAGCTAGACATTTGGCACTGAGAGCTATCTCTGGCCATAAAGGTATAGTACCGGTAGTACCGCTGAAGGTTGTGAAGGCAACATTTTTTGGGGGGCACAACTTGATAATCCTACGTTAGCGATTGCTGTGCGTTACGAACATATGCGTCAATTCTTGTCAAAGCACGTTTATTGGATCGACATCTACCAATAGTGAGGCTGTATAGTGCTGAATTATCAGCGTCACCTACAGAGAGCCATCACGGGGTGCAGATTGCAAGCGAGTGCTGCTAGTCAGCGTTCGGTTGTTACTTGTCCTCTCACTGATTGAACACGCATCTCAGTCGACAGCTCACGTAGCACTCGACCAATCGGCGCACCGCATTGTATTTTTTCAAGTAACGCTGCAAATACGGCACTTCGGCCTTGCAATTTAAGGAATTTGATTGTGTAGGCGCAGCTTGCCCTCGTCGCGTTTTATAGTAGTTTCTCATTTCTCGCTCACAACCAGATCACACCGCAAAGCAGAGGGATACCTGGAAAGACAATACCCGCATTAGATTTTGGCGGAATGAAACTCGTGCTGTTATAGTGACTTATTGCCCGGGAACATAATCATCACAGCGGTATTAACCCGAGACCGGGACAGAAGAAGGAACATTTTTTTCCAGTCTAAGAAAAAGTAACAGGTACAGATGCTCTCTGTCCCTGTTACTTTTTCTTTGACTGAAAACAAAATGTAAAAAATGTTCCAACTTCTGCCACAGTCTCGAGTGAATATCATTATGGTAAAGTTCCGCCAGCTAACCTGCGCAATAAACCTAATTTCGATAATCATCATCACCATTCTTGCGGCACATTAGGGACAAAACTTAGATCGTTCAAGTTCACAAACTTTTCAGAAATTCTTATTCGATAGCACTAGTAGGTCACCTGCACTCCTCAAAGCTCATTGTCAGCAACAAAACAAAAGAACATATAACCACAGACAGTAGGAAAACCCATTTATCCAGCGTAATATTAAGTGTTGCGCATCCGCTCTGATAGCCTGAGCATTCCCATTTTAAAGTGGTAAGCTGGTTTCATATAAACAGGTGCGCTAAACAAAATATATCATCTTGTCTCTATGAATTCGCCTCACACGAATCTGCTTAAAGTTTAACAAGCAGCAACGAAAATATATCTTCAGAGCTGCTTCGCAGAAGTGGCAAAAACCGCAAAAGCTTCAAACGCTCTCGACACTGTCGACGTACCAATGGGGCCGACCACGATGGAAGAAAGACATTTAGGTGATGCCCCTCGATCCGATCACGGAGCGTCCAGATTATGTACGGCGCGCCTGGCGCTTCTCTTGAACGCGCATGGATAGCGCTTGAATCAGGGAGCCTTAGCTATATGGACAGTTGTCGTTGGGCCAAGAGATTTTTCACGTTCACGCACTTAACTGGATTGCGAACCCTTTGGCAGAAAGAAGCGCCTCTGTCAGCTCGAACGAAAGTACGAATTGTTTTCTAACCCCGTGAAAGCATCGGTGGCAAAAAAGCGGGATTCAGAGGATCTTAAAAAAGGTTCATGACAAAGAGACCAAGCAGTGGCTCCGAGACGCCCAAATTAAGTCGACGTTGTAGTATTACGTGATGCACAAGTGGACCATCACTTCGGAGACCCGTCTGCACGACAACAGTCTAGGCAGTCGCCTGCTGTTTGAAGCAAGAGCGGGGGCCCACCGGACGCTGCCTTACAAGCGTCGGTTAAACAACACTGTGACCATGAGTGTGTGCAGGGCGTGCGGGGTTCATGACAAAACGGTGGCATACATCATTCTAGAATGTGTGAGTCTCCAGCCTGCTCGGCCACAAGACAAGGGATCACGTCCTCGGACCCCCTTGACGCTCGCTGAGGCGTTCGGCTTCCTGATAACAACAGGCAAACCGCAGCAACCCGACGAAACGGGACGGGGGAGAAAATACAGAAAGGACTGCTGAAAAGTCGAACATAATCTCCAGCAGTCTGCGCAAGCCTACTGTAGAGGCGGCCAAAAAACGGCTTCAGGACTGGTGAAAAAAGGTGTACATCAGGGACCATTAAGACCACCAGGGTTCCAGTCTGGGCCACGAACTCAGTTTGAGCCCACCCGTTCCAATAAAAGAGAGACGCAACGCCATCATCCTCATCATCATCATCATCAACGCCATCTTACATCTTCCCCATTATATACTTCCCCCTCATTTTATAAGTGTAAAGAGTTTCTCAGAGGTCTGCTCACCAACTATGCTCCACCGCGCCGTTCGCAATTCGTGGGCATCTTCTGCCTCCTCCTCTTTATTTACTGTGGGCCCTCGATCAAAGCCACGGTGGAAGAAACCACGGAAGAAACACGTTTCTTCCACCGTGGTTGGAGCGCCTCTGCGTCGGCCGGAAACGAACATCTCTTGGTTAGAGGCTAGCTTCGAATAATCTGTTCGCGCCTCCTCCCCGACGAGAGCGGCGAGTGGTATTACCTAAATGTTGTTCGTGCATCGTGGGGCCGACGCAGTTTTGCTACAGCACCCGAGCAGATTTTTAAAATCCAGCGCTAAATAGTGCAATCTTTGTGATCGACCCGAGACCTCGCTGTACAAGGTTCAGACGTAAAGATGCGCAACCACGTAATGCGTATACTGTCAAGTACATTCGAATACGCCTGGTATACGACAGCCGCGCAGCGCTGGCAATGTTGAACCCCCAGGGCGACGATATATACTCTGTTTCACCTTAGGTTGTACCGCAAGAAAGGCTACTCGCGTGAGCTCCTTGCTCTAGGGCACAGCCTCGGCGGCACAAGGCTTCTCATCCGTCAATAGGGGTATCCACACGAAGGAGAACTCCGCGGACGGATGTCGTGACGTCAACAACCCGGGAAACTCCGTCCTCGGCTCCGCCGCGTCCACCTGCGGAGCTTTCGTGCTGACAGAGCGAAGCCTCCGCGCCTCCGCCACGGAGGAGAACGGCGCCGCGAGACGTCAAAAAGGGATGACGTATGCCTCACGTGATGCGCGCTCCGCGGAGGAAAGTGACGGATTTATCCTTCGTGTGGATACCCCTTAAGAGCAGCTCCGAACGCTATGAGCTCGCGCTTCTAGCCTTCTGTACGGTACAACATAAGGTGAAACGAAGTATAGCTATTCTCAACTAAAACACAGGTATACTGGGCCAGAATGTTAGCGCGAACAGGACTTCGGCGTCGTTTCGCATCACTGAGGGAAATCAAATTTTACCACCTAGGCTACTACCTCAACTAATCCCTTTTCTCCACTATTGTGATTCTGGTGACAATCATTATAACCCAGAGGAAAACACACAAAAAAATCTGCAATGGCTCGTTCGTGCTAACAGTGCTAGGTGCCAGTTATAGAGCACAGGATGCGTTGAAAACTGTAGTTTATCAACGCAATAAACATTTAAGACGCCACATTCGCTTTTTCTTATAAACCACCGTTTATTTCCATATAGTCACTGGCAGAGTGAGAACGTCTTGGAGGAGCGTCGGTTCTCCAAGCCCCGTCGCGTGCTTCCTACCTCCGACAACGCATCGGAGCTTCAAGCACCTCGAGCGCGCGTATATGCATTGAATGCACGAGAAGGAGCGCGTGCAAGTGGTTGGGCGTTGGAAAGACACGCCCTACCGTTCTCACTTTGTCCGAGACTGTAGCTTCAAGGTGAAGGATACAATGCCGCGCACAGATGTCATTATTTTCTTTTTATTTCTTTCGACTTCATTTTTTTGTGTTTCTCGCTTTTGTTTTTTGTTTAAAGCAATATTGGTAAGGAATCAATGTAGTGGCGCGCACAGCAGTCTCCACGAGTCGAATCCGGGCCCGGCCTCGCTCGACACCCTCGCCGCAGGCCACCACGTCAGGTCACGTGTTTGGCGTCGCACGCCACGGGCAGCGGCGGAGGGCACCACCTTTAGTTCATAACCAAGGTGTCCGTCTTGGTCACGAAAACGTTATCATTCCCGCACATACGCGTCCTAGACCCACAAAACGTCACAACAACGCTAAATTTATTCCTATTTGTTATCCAAAGCAGGTCGGCCTTGGATAAAAAATAAAAATAATACATAGCTTGATCATGCTGACAATAACCGGGGAGCACAAAATGCGTTGGAAATGAGCTGGGAGCATAATGTCACACACAGACAGACGGATGTGAGGTCACGACTGTGATGTCACAGTCACGTGATGTCAGGTTACGTTAGCGTGTAAGGTGAGGCAACGATGTCACATGATTGTGACGTGGTGTCACATGACTGTGACACCATGACACTTCGGTGCATCATTATGACGTCGCGATGGCGTCATGTTGATGTCATGGTGCCACGCGAGGTCAGTCTTTTGTAACGGTCCTTCGTCGCGGTTTTCTCGTAAACTATTGCTTATAAATTATTTCATATTTTAGAAGTCGGGAGGTCATATTATGCGTATCGGCAGCGTGTCACATGACAGGGAATTCCAAGTCATTGTGTAGTTTTTTTTAAACGGATGTTTGTGTTATATACTAATAAGAATCGCATCTGTAAAGTGCCTTGGGGACAAATATTGTAGGACAATGAGGCAGGCGCGTGAGTTCGGGATTTCGAAGCTCACCAAATACAAAGCGAAATTGAAGGAGAGCTGCGACGACGTCGGAGCGCCGACCTCTGGTTTGAAAGGATAGTTCGTACAGCCCGCTTTAGCCTCTATAGCTAGGCGCCATCCAGCTTCTTATAGTAGAAAACAGCTGTATACAAGAGAATGTGAAGTCTCTTGCAAAAGTATACTTCCTATGTTCTCGTGCTTTCAATAGCAGCATGAATAAAGTTTTGCGCCTCCATCCGTGTGATACACGCGCAGTCTCCCACAATATGAGACCCATTCAACGAGGCAGTGTAAGGCGGCTGCGCAAAATTTGCTTTGATCAGTACCAGACTGCTTGCTGTGTGGAACTAAACGCTGTGAGGCGTCCATTAAAACTAGTTATCCTTGGTTACGAGGAGAATGTTGCTGATTTTTGATGATTGGCGTACCCGACACACTCAATGGCTCTCCGGGTTTATCAGAAAGGTAAAGACAAGCTTAAATTTATAAACGAGTGGAATTGTGTGAGGAATATGATTTCATAAGAAGTTTGTATCGGGTTCTGCAAATACTTTACACTTAACTACTTAACTAGGAAACGCATCTTGCTCCGCGAAAATGAAATAGCCTTGGTGCCGATCGCCTTTGCGTTGTTGGAACGCTTCACGCGCAAAGCCTCGAGGTTTTCCCCTTTGAATTGGGAGGGGAAGCTGCCGCCATTTGTCGTCTCGTTAACCCACCAAGACCGCAGAAAAAAACAGCACGATGTCCTTGCTTTCTCTCAGAAAAGGCGGTGTGACAGTAGGGCTGCGGGTGTTCTCTGGACCAGGTGGTTTCCACACGTGGAACGGTACTGAGCTACAAGAAGGGAAGAACGAAGGCGGCTCTCCGAACTATGGGGCTTGGCAAGTGCTTGTGTTCGTGTGATCTATAAATCTTATATACTTGTACTCATAACAACTAGACACAAGGATGGCATACCTTATTACTCATAACAACTGGCGACGAGGTCGAGACTACGAACCATACTTTTATAAAGGGCGTGGTGGCCAGGTTCGGGCGAAGTCCACCGCTAACATCATGCCGAAGTTAAAACCGTTTAGGGGGAAGGCGGTCAAGAACGGGAAGAGTATACTGAGATCTTGGATTAGTATTTTATCATGAACAGCATCGCCCAAGACTAACGACGAGACGTGTTTCTCAGCAGCTGTGGCAAGCCAACGTACACTTTGCTGCGTTGGCTGTTGGCACCCGTGAGACCGTTGGAGGCTCCTCCCATCAGGAGTCTTCCGTTGCTGACGGAGCAGTAATAATTGAAAACGAGCGTGTTGTTAAATTGGTACGAGAACTTAAAAGAATAAAACATCGAGGACGAGGACGGAAAACAGGACGTATGAAAGCACTCCTGTTTTCCGTCCTCGTCCTCGATGTTTTATTCTTTCAAGTTTTCGTGACGGAGCATTGCTCTCCGTGATCGTCAGTGACTGTACAGCGATATTGCCTCTATTGTCGCACGCAGAACATTGAAGAAACCGTCAAGGAGTTTGTTTCGGGCCTGTGTCAGTTGGCCGACCGGTGTGAACTCGGGGAGTAGTTGTCAAACAACCCGCGGGGCCGCATAGTGCGTGTCATCAGGAATGACGTGATGCGGCGCCTGTTGCAGAAAGAATCAGACTTCACGTTGGACCGGCCGGTAGAGATATTCACAAGCATGGAAGCCGCCGAGAAAGGTTCCAAACAGATAACCGCCCGAGCAAGCGAGACAGCCCCAGAAAGCTGTGAACCGCGTGGCAGCACTGTCAACATCTGCGCAGTCAGCGGAGGAGCGACTCAGCTGTTTCCGTTGCGGCGGCCAGCACCGATAGTCAACGTGCAAGTTCGTCAATGGCTCTTGTTTTGAATGCCGGCAATAAGGCCATATCTCAAATATGTGCCAGAACAAGAAGAGCCAAGAAAACAGAGGTAGCAACAACGACAAGCTCGCGCACGGGACAAGAAGCAACCGCCAAACTCGAGTCGGACCACGAAATACCGTACAGTGCACGTTGTAGAAGTTCAAGACAGTGACGAGTCAGATGCGAGCATCGTGGAAGACGTCTGGCCACTAACACTGAACGAAAAGGCAGTGTTGCTGGGAATCGGACGAAAAGAGACACCATGCAGAACTCAAATCGCCGCCGATTTTTGCGGAAGTGACGTTACAAGGAAAGACTGTACAAATGGAGCTGGGCACCGGAGCTGTGTTTTCGGTTATAGATGAGGCCAAATTTCGAAGGTGTTTTTTAGATATTGTTGTCGAACCGTCAACCGTTCAACTGTGGGGCTGCTTCGGTCAACTTGCTGCAGTAGTCGGCAAGGCAACGGTCACCATGGAGTTTGGCGGGAAGGCTGCTCTACTGCCTTTGTTCGTGGTACGAGGTGGTTACCGGAGCTCTTTGTGACGGAACTGGGCACAAGCCTTCAACATGCCTCTGGATAAGTTCGTCACTGTGCATCAGATGAGCAGCCCTGAAGAGTTGGCCGGCAGGTTCGACTCAGTATTGTTTTTAGGGTTAGGAACACTGAAAGGAATGAAACCGACTATCAGCGTGCCGGAGAGAGCAAGGCCCAGGTTGGTTCGCCCGCGCACGGTGCCTTTTGTTTTGCAAGATATAGAGCAAAAATTGCAACGCTTAAAACGCGACGGGATTTTGACATTCGTACGAACGTCAGAGTGGGCGGCGCCTATTGGACCAGTGCTAAAAAATTAAAGACGTTTACAATTCTTTGTAATGCAGAATTAGACCGCAGCTCTTGAGGATGAGGAGAGGACGGGCCGCTGGGGAAGGTACCGTGTGACGTCATGTATGACTCACGGGAGTAAACGTTTCCCGCTAAATTTGGGGAGAAATTTTTCCTAGATTTAGCGGGGAAAATTTACCCTCGTGACGTCACACGTGACACCACTCACCCCGGGAAAATTTTCCCGCTAAAAGGGGAAATTTTCACGCCAAATTTAGCGGAAAAACGTTTTCCACCAAATTGTAGCAGAAAAATTTTGCCCTCGTTGCGTCACACGTGACGTCAAGTGCAACGTCATTATGGGAAACGTCCCACAATGCAACGCGCAGTTGCGCCGACGGCAACGCGCCGCTCAAGCTGGAAACGGGCGCCTAAGAGATGCGGTCTAGGAAGGATGGTAGGGTACGAATTAGAGGCGACTTAAAACTCACCGTCAACCAGGTAGCCAAAAGAGAAGAGTATCAGGTGCCGAGAGTGGAAAAAATGTCGGCGAAGCTTGCTGGAAGAACGACGTTCTCGAAGTTGGATGTCAGCAATGCGTGCCAATAGATTGAACCGGAGCCGGCAGTTACAAAGTTTATCACAATTAACACGCAAACGTGACTATCTCAGTAAAACAAACTGCCTTTTGGAGTGTCGTCGGCCCTCGCCATATTTCAAAGAGGGTTTGAAAGTCTTCTGCGAAATTGTAAAGGGGTGTTTCTTTATTTTGACTGCATGCTGGTCACCGGGGCCACAGAAGAACAATGTCGGAAACTTTCGCATTAAATGCGGCTTATAAACACATTTTGAGTTAAGAAAATGTCACTGGTCAACATGCACTTTGCGCAGGCGCATAGACGGCCTCGGCGAATGGGCCCTTTATAATACGGAAGGCTCGTGGGAGAAGTTCATGCCAAACGACCCCATTATGATTTCCCATAGCGATAATTGTTGCGAGGGTGAAAGCTGACCTACGCGTACGTTCATGTTTCCATGTAGTACGTTTCGTGTCGTTGTAATGGTTAAATTCGCCGCCATTAGTGTCAATATCGAAAATATAAACTAGAAAATGTAACCTTAACGTGCGTCCATCGGCGTTGACGTCTGCCCCCTCGTTCTGTGTACTCCGTTTCACTTTACGTCGGACAGCAGCTGGCGTCACGATTCGACGTAGCCAATTAAGCCGCATTAAAAGTGCATCGTCACAGTGCTTGGCGTCTTGGTGCGTCTTCTA
>JAZHYW010062123.1:0-16352 GCA_037355805.1 Ixodes ricinus
TTACCGGCCAAACTAATCACGTATAGTGGATGCGCCGCGATCCTTCGTTTTTTTTAATGCATGATTGGTTTATCCGTGATATCGAAAGCATACAAAGACGACGAGCGACGTGACTTCGCACTTTTGGCGCTTATTAATTGACTCCACCGAATCGTATATGGAGAGCAAGTTGTCTGCGTTTTTCGAAGGAGTAGCGGTGACGTCAAAACGACGCCGAGCTTTGATTGGCTAATTAAAAAAGAAATAGTGGGTCAACCTCAAGGCATCTGGCATTCAGGTCTACCCACTATTCTTTGAATCAAAGCCAATCAGAGCTCGGCGTCATTCTGACGTCACCGTAACTCCAGCGCAAGAAGCAGACGACCTGCTCTTGGCATAGCGTTGGCTTCGGTTAGAATGAGAGTGAGACGGAGTACGATTCAGAGTGCGCAAGTTCCATTGGCAATTAGTTCGTGTTTGCCGAGTTGATGCACTTTAATGCAAATCGAGTGCAGGCGGAATAGCCTAAATGAACGATCCTGTCTCGTTCTCGGCGCACTCGGGAAACGTGAACCGAATAAATCGGGGCATCCCGTGGGCATGCAAATGAAGCCGATAACTCTATGCCACGAAACCCCTCCGAACGAGAGAGCGTGATGTAGCTTCGAAATGGCGTTCATGAGCTTTTAGGTCAGACCCCAGACCTTTCTCCATGAGTTCCTACTGTGTGCTCGGAAAATGAACGAAACGAAAAGAAGCTGCGGCGAGCTCGATGGACGACACGGTGCTATACTTAGTGTTACATTACGATGAACTGCAACGGACGCTATATGAGCACCCATTTCAGCACCGCCAGTGTATCAAGCGAATACGCGTCCCACGAGTCATTGTACACCTGCCGATGATCGAAAGTCACGTGACACGCACACGCCATTTAATTTTAATCGATGGCTCGCAGCATTCCTTTATTTCATCTTAAGGTGGGTTTGTATGTTGGTCACGGCGTGTTCTAATTTGTCTCTGGCGGAGCGAGCTAAGCTAGCGTTCGCAGAAGGTTCGCTTGTTAACGCGAACGAAGAGCGCGGTTCCTCTGCTACGAAGCATCATTTGTCAGACGTAATACAAAGCAAGAAAACATCGTATGTCATCTGCTAACAGACCGAAATAAAAATGTTGTTCGTCTGCTACGAACCAAGCGCTTCGGCGAAGTGAGATCGGACGCAGGCTGAAATTTGTGTGCTCTTTGACATTCAAAGCCATTGACAACTGGCGCTTCCTTTGCGAATCTTAAGTTGTGCTGCCGTACATAGGCTGACATTGACCGGTGATTGAAGGAGTGCTCAAGAAAATTGCATCAAACACCACGATACCTCTTTCGCTGTTTGTATCTTGGTGAGAAGTTCTCACCAGAATATAGCCCGATCGTCAACTCGCGAATCGGTCCTAAATGTCTCATTGCACGATCACGCGCAAGCCTTGGCGCCACGTACAAGGAGCATCTAAAAACGCCCTCGCACTCAGTTTGACCGAAATCGGACACCAAGCGCTGTAGCAAGATGGACGGCAGACAGAGGTCCTGGCGGGTTTGTTTTGAAACACCATCAATGATATGCGTCATGCAGGCACCTATGCGGATCGCAAGTTCGTCTGCTTTTTGCATAAAGGCTGCGATGATGTCAGAACGCTGAGCTCTTATTGGCTGATTGAAAAAACAATAGAGGGTAGACTTCAAGGCATCTAGCATTGAGGTCTACCCACTATCCTCTTAATCAAAGCCAATCAGAGCTCGGCGTTGTTCTGACGTCACAGCAACTCTGCGCCAGAATCAGACGACTTGCTGTCCGCATTTGTTTATCACCACTTACTTCTCTCACTGTTGAACGTAATTCAAAATCGCTGCGTGCCTAATGCGCCGAGATATTCAGGGAGAGAAGGAGCACGAAGAGCGCGGGGACGTCAGAACGTCTCGCTTTGGTTCAAAAGATTACTGGGTAGTCCCTGAGTTACGGTGGACCTCAAGCTTACTGTCTTCGTCTCCACTGTACTCTTCGAACACGTTAGAACGCGGAGAGCCGGCGTCCGGCGTTTGGCTTTGGCATTCGAACGCATTCGACAAGTGCAGTGAAGACAAAGGCAGCTAGCTTTAGTTCTACCCACTAATCATTCCAATCAGAGCTCGGCGTTCTCACTTCTCCACGAGCTTTTGTCTCCCTCTCTCCCTCAGTTTTTTCGACCATAGGGAGCACTCAACGGAGCGTGAGGGGGAGCTATAAAGCTTTCCGCAATAAAATCGTCGCACCTAAGCTCCTCGTAAAGGTCGGCTAATAACTCAGGAGGAAGTGGTCGGTGGCCTAATGTGTGCTAGCACGCTAGGCAACCCTGAGGCATCCTGGGTTCAATCACCTCCCTGGCCGTTTTGATCTGGATGAAAATCATACCGGCTTGCGGCTGTGTATCTCTACTGCATGGTGCACGTTAAAATCCACAGAGTAGCAGTGCTACTGAGCTGGCGAAATATCTCATCTACATCAGAAAGATAGACACCGGACGCCCAATGGGGCTGACTAACTTATCTCTGTCTGAACACACACACAGCAACCACTAATAGTGCGTTTCAACAAGCCAATTTAGCGATATCAACAAAACCATGTTATGCGGTTCAACAAAACCAAGTTAGCGGTATCGCAAACATTGCCGCGGAAGCTAATACGTCAACTATCGATTTCCTCAGACGAAACCCTTCTGCTACCAAGAAAGGTCGATTAGCAGATGAGGGCGATATAGGAAGTACGGTGTCTATCAGAATAGGTAGTCGACGCAGCCGGAAAACCTGGAGATTTCTGCTCGCAGGAGGATTCTATCATTTAGTGCATATTCAGTCATCATTCCGCATAAATCGACTTCTCACAAGCATTATTGCCGTCTGACTTAATGTCATTACCTCATTGGTGTCGTGCATTGCTAATGGAGCTAAATATCACTAAGTGAAAATTAATGCGTGTGTCTCGTCCTAATGCCCCTCGTCCTACTTACGACCTAAATAGCATTTGTTTGGAGGTGTGTCCTGTTACAAATACCTTGGTTCACATGACATCCAATCTTTCGCGGAATATTCCCATAGAGTACGTTATTAACGATGCAAAACGCATGCTTGGTTTTCTGACGATACATTTTAGTCATGTTCTTTTGCCTCTAACTTTTTCTTTATAAGTTACATGTTAGATTGAAGCTTAAGTACGCAGTTTCCACCGGGGACTTCGGCATAGCGTACCTAACTTCGTCCTCAGAATCAGTTCAAAACAAATCGGCAAGCTTCGTAGTTTCGAAGTCGTACTCCTAGTATAACCTCTATGAAGCTTTCAGTATTATATATATATATATATATATATATATATATATATATATATATATATATATATATATATATATATATATATATATATATATATATATATATATATATATATATATATATATATATATATATATATATATAAGTCAGAGATCCGTACTTGCGGAGTAGCTGTGCTAAGAGTTTATTGTATGTTTATTACATTTTCCCGGTTCATTGTTCTCAAAATACTCTGCCTCACCTATATATATATAAATATATATATATATATTGTGACCCATCCATCGTCCCGTGCAGCCATCACCCTCATTATCGTCATCATCACCACCATCGCCGAGAGCTCGCGCTGCCCGCTCGGGGCAGCGCGGGTCAGTTCGAATATAGACCTAATTGAAACCGGTTGTCAAGCCTCTGTCTCCCTCACATTATTGGTGGAGGTGCGGGGTATCCACATCCCAGTACCGGCGTTCCTATCACTCTGGAGCTTCGTCCCAGAAGGCGACCAGCAACGATGACCAGCACTGGCCAATCCTCCTCCGGTGCCCCTGCAGCTGCCGTCAGTCCTGCCCCCAGCCAGCTGCGACATCCCAAAACCTTCGCGGGACTCCGCGAGGACGATGTAGAGGACTGGCTGGACGTCTATGAGCGGGTGAGCCTTTACAACAAGTGGGACGACCAGGCAAAGCTGCGCAACGCTATTTTTTATCTCTCTGATGTGGCGAAAATATGGTTCACGAACCACGAAGATGAAATCGCGACGTGGCTCCAATTCAAAACTCAGCTGGCGGAAATTTTCGGAAAACCCACCAATCGTAAAGCTATAGCTGAGCGTAAATTGGCAGCCAGGATCCAGACATCTAGCGAGACGTACACTTCTTATATTGAAGACGTTCTTTCACTTTGCCGCCGATATGACAAAGACATGTCCGAGGCCGACCGAGTCCGCCATGTTATGAAAGGCATCTCTGAAGAGGCATTTAATGTCCTTCTCGTGCAAAACCCGACGACAGTGAAGGACATCACTACGCACTGTCAGCGGCTAGATGAGGCCCGGAATTCCCGCCTTGAAGTCCGAGCTCTCGGCGATGGTGGTATTGATGACGATAATGAGGGTGATGGCTGCACACGACGATGGATGGGTCACATTACCCCCCACTCAAACGTTGCCGGAGCATTACAAAGCCCGAAAGGCATAACATTGAACTCGAAAAGACCGTCCGGTGTAATAAAAGCTGTTTTTCTTTGTCCTCTTCCTTCATTGGTATTTGCCAGTAGCCGGACTTTAAATCTAGTGATGAAAAATATTCAGCTCCTTGTAACGTGTCTAATGTGTCATCAATCCGTGGTAAAGGGTATACGTCCTTGCGAGTGATCTTATTCAGTCTACGATAATCAACACAGAAACGTATGCTGCCATCCTTCTTTTTACAAGGACTACTGGTGAGGACCAGGGGCTCGATGATTGGCGAATGATACCTTTATGCAACATATCTGATACCTCTTGGTCAATAATACGGCGTTCTGTAGGAGATACGCGATATGGACGCTGGTGTACGATTTCTCCGCGGGGCGTATTAATCTCATGTGCCACTGACTTTGTTGAACCTGTAAAGGACGTATAAACATCGAAGCACGATGTGAAACGAGTGATTAAATGAATTAATTGCTTTTTATGAGTGTCTGCAAGGTTCGGATCGATGGCGTTCAATAATATTTCGTTGGAGATAATGGGAAGCGCTGGAGGATCAAAATTACATGTGGATTCGAGTGACGCAAGTTCCAAAGAGGCATCAGGTTCGATATTTGCGACGATTGTACCTTTTACGAAAACCAGTGGCTGATGTGTTACGTTACAGACAGGCAGCACTGTGCTCCCATGGGTAAGTGTAGAAATAGAATGGGGTATAATAAACCCGTGCGATAGTAAGAGGTTTGAAAAAGGAGTTACTAGAAAAGTGCCTGAAACGCTTGGTTCACTCGAGAAATTCATGACAAGAGATGCTAGCGGGGGAATAACTGTGTCTTCACAGGCACGTAATTTGGCTTTAGGAATACTGGAGTTAGGTTCGCAGCTATTTGAATCTCCCAAAACGACCCCTTTGCAGCTAATGACAGCTTCCGCAGAGTTAAGGAAATCCCAGCCGAGAATGAGATCGTGCGTACAAGATGATAAAACAACGAATTGAATGGTGTGGCACGTACCCTGTATGAAAACACGTGCCGTGCACTGGGCAGTTGGATGAATAATGTCTGTGGATGCTGCCCGCAATGAACAACCATGGAGGGGTGTTCTTACTTTATGAAGACGGATGCAGATGTCTTCTCTAATCACAGAAGTAGCCGCCCCTGTGTCAACCAAGGCGTACAGAAGTAAGCCGTCGATGTATACTTCAATGAGGTTAGATGGGTCGGAAGGAGGATGATGAAGACGTTTTTGTGACGCAGTTGCTCCTCCGACAACTGCGGTGCCTAGTTTCCCGTGTTAGGCCTCGCGTCTCTCCTTGAGACCATGGGCGAGTAGGATCGAGGATATGGAGACGGGGAGCGGCGGCGAGGAGCCTGTGGACGACGTGCTGGATAAGGGTCCGGGGGCGGGGATTGATCGCGCGGCTGACTCCTGAACTCTCGGTGGCTTCGGTCTCGGTTGTAGTAGTAGTAGTCGCGGGTTGCATGGTCTTGTTGTAGTCTCCGGCAAACTCGTGCGACGTGGCCAGTAATTCCACAGTAATAGCAGACTGGCCTCTGTCGATATCCCCAAGATGCGTTGTTAACATAAGTGGGGTGACTGTGCCAGGCGGGTAAAGAACCCCCAGTGAAAGCAGGGGTAATGACTCACTTCCTTAATAAAAAGTTGCGCAAACAGTTACAGCACTTTTCCCTCCAAGATGGTGTGCTCTACTGGCATAACTTTTCCCCTGAAGGCAACAGATGGCTAGTTGTCGTTCCTCGCCAAATGCGCAAGGACATTCTTCAATCGTTTCATGATGATCCCACCTCAGGACACATGGGATTTAAAAAAACATACGCTCGAATTAGGCGACGCTACTTCTGGCCCCACCTTCAGACGTCCGTTTTTAAATACGTTCAGTGCTGCTTGAAATGCCAGCGTAGAAAACGCCCAACCACAGCACCTGCTGGATTACTCCAACCTTTAGTTTGCCCCAGTACGCCCTTCGAAAGAGTGGGGATCGACTTGTTTGGCCCATTCTCAGTTTCCTCGCACGGTCATCGTTGGATTGTCACAGCCGTTGACCACTTGACTAGATACGCTGAGACCGCCGCGCTGACCTCTGCGACATCTGAAGAAATCGCTCAATTCTTTGTACATAATATACTCCTACGTCACGGCGCGCCACAAGTTCTCTTAAGCGACCGCGGACGGCAGTTTCTTTCGAGCACACTTGCAGCCATTTTGAAAGCCTGTCGGGTTGTTCACAAGACAACATCATCATATCATCCTCAGACAAACGGGCTCACCGAACGTTTTCATAAGACTCTCGCTGACATGATATCTATGTATATCTCCAGTGATCATTCAAACTGGGACACAATACTCCCCTTTGTAACTTTCGCCTACAACACTGCCCTCCAGTCTACTACAGGCTACTCCCCTTTCCATTTAGTGTACGGTCGCGAGGCTTCATGCACTATGGACACCATCTTTCCTGTTGCTCCAGTCAACCGACCAAAATGACCTCCTCACCAATTTCATCTCCCGTGCCGAAGAGTGCCGCCAGCTCGCACAGCTACGCACATCGCGACAACAACATATAGCCAAGGATCGCTACGACAAGCATCATACGCATACCTCCTACGCTACCCGGTGCCCTCGTGTGGGTTTGGGCCCCAGCCCGACAACCCGCCCGAATCGACAAGTTTCTTCACAAGTACATCGGCCCCTACCGAGTCATCGCGCAAACATCGCCCGTGTCGTACCTCGTCGAACCCGTGTCCACCTCCTGCGATGGCCGCCGTCGTACCTCAGAGATTCTACATGTGAACCGCTTGAAACCCTACCACCCACCGCTACCCATCGCTTCCCTTTACCACTAACCACCCCCCGCCCCTCCCCCTCCTCCCCGGGGGGGGGAGGGGGATAATGTGACCCATCCATCGTCCCGTGCAGCCATCACCCTCATTATCGTCATCATCACCACCATCGCCGAGAGCTCGCGCTGCCCGCTCGGGGCAGCGCGGGTCAGTTCGAATATAGACCTAATTGAAACCGGTTGTCAAGCCTCTGTCTCCCTCACAATATATATATATATATATATATAGAGAGAGAGAGAAAGAGAGAGAGAGAGAGAGAGAGAGAGAGAGAGAGAGGGAGAGAGAGATATTGTGGTATTCTCGCTCACCGCTTGTACGGAGAAAGGAAATATATAGTTCTCACATCTGGAAGCTCCACTCTAAGTTCTGCCGGTGCCGAGAAACAGGACAGCAGGAGCAAGGCGGGAGAACGAGACACCGTTAGAGTCAACACTTTGACGAAGCGCGTGATACTCTCGATGTCATCCAACTTGCTGTCGGCTCTGTCGAAGACTCCCCGGCGTTTTTGATTTCCTCAGCATTAGTCTTGAGCGTGCTCGCCCGAGATGGTGCAGCAGAGCAGCGAGTACACGTATCTTGGGGCCAATGTGATATTTTCCTGCATGACTGGTATGAAATTCTTTGTCTCGCACGAAATATTCGGTGAGTGCCGTAGGCGAGACATACAGAGCTACCACGATCAAGCCGTTGTCGATCTTGGCGGCACACAATTTATTAACTTCGTCTGACGTGGCAGAGAGATCAACGGGTACAGCATAGAAGCGTACCCATGTAGACGGCCGCTTGGATAACGAGTACGCCACGTTTTTATACGTGCCTCCCTGTGATTTATGAATGGTGATATCACTTGCCAGCACAACGGGTAGCTGGCATCTTCTCCCCTCCTGCTTCCCCGCTCTCCTTCTTCTCCCTGTTCATCCTCATCCTCTCCTCCCTCCTCTTCCCTCTTCCTCCTCCCTCCTCCTCCTTCTCCTCCTCCCACCCTCCTCCCCTTCCCTGCTCTCTCCTCCTCCTCTTCCCCTGACCCTCGTGACGTCACACGTAAGATCCCGTGTGACGTCATTATGGGAAACGTTCCATAATGCAACGCGCGGTTACGCCGACGGTGACGCCGCCCAAGCCGGAAAAGGGCACCTGCGCTTGAGGGCTGAGCTCTAAAACCTACCCTCACTTGTTTGTACGTCTTCTTTGGTGTGTAGTGCTGACTTAAACAGCGAAAATAAGGTAAGGAAGGAAGAGACATCTTTAGGGTGAAGTGCGCATTATCTTGTGCAGCTCTCGTGCCCAACGTGAAGGCCGTCGGGAAACACCCACACTCCCAACACCTCTCGCAGCAGCAGCAGCATCAGCAGCAGCAGCAGCAGGAGCAGCGGCAGCGCGATAGTCCAAGGTGAACCTCAGCCGTTAGTACTAGGGAGAGTCCAGCGGTCTTTGGAAGATGCAAACAGCCTATACACACAGTTTACAAATAAGTATGCTTTGCCCAGATTAGGTGTGGGCACTGCGCGGGCGCAGAGACCGAATTCGGGACCAGTGATGCGTCTGCATGACCATGCGCAGTGCAGACGGCAGCGCCACCGCAGTGGTGTGACGTCAGGGAGTTGAGTTAGTCTGTATTGACATATTGAAAAAAAATACTGTGTGGGAAATTCCTACGCAATTGTGTTACATACGTGAAACTTTCAAGCATCTTGTGACATGAGGTCACGTGACGTCAATATCCCCGCTAAATTTATCACGGAAACTTAATTTGTCACGTGACATCAAGTCATACGATATCATTTCCCCCTCAAAATTTAGCGAGGAAACTGAATTGGCGTTGAGGTCACGTGACGTTACTTTTCATTCTAAATTTAGGGGGAAACTGAATTTGTGTATAAATCACGCGAGACGAAATCATGTGACGTCATTTCTCACGCTAAAGTTTGCGAGGAAAGTGAATTGATGACGCGGTCAAGTGACATCAATTTTTACTGTAAATTTAGAGGGTAAACTGGATTTCTGTGTAGGTCACGTGGCGTCAATATTTCTGTTAAACTTAGCGTGAAAACAAGATTTGTGTATAGGTCACGTGACACGAAGTCATGTGAGATTATTTTCCCTACTAAATTTAGCGGGGAAACTGAATTGGCGTTGATGTCACGTGACGTCACTTTTACCGCTAAATCTGGCGGGAAACTGAATTGGTGTTGAGGTCACGTGACGTCAATTTCCTCGCCAAATCTAGTGAGGACATTGAACTCATGTGAATGTCACAGAACAAGGCTTCACGAAATCCGGAGCAACTAGCCAAAGAAAGTTTCACGTTAAAAATATGCAGGGCGTGGCGAATCACGTTCACCTAATTATCACTCGAAGCCAATAAGATTGCAGCATTAGTGAATAATATCCACGAAGAACCAATCACAAACCAGAAGCAAACCAACAAGCACAAACCAACAAGCCCCACTCTACGTTTCTTAAGCTGGCAGTGATTCTAGAGTACACGGCTGGGAGTCTGCGCAAGCGGGAAAATCGATGTCTCTTCCGCCACCTTGTGTTCTTGACGGATAACAAACCGCAACAATCTTTTGATAATATGACGCGCCTTGTTGTTTTATCGATTGTCAACTTGTTCTAACGTAACGGGCCACAAGCTCCGCCCGTCAGCCAAGCTCTCTCAGTATAAACGGATGTAATGAAAACTATTTCCAAGTTATCAGACGTGAGTAAGCGTGTAGATGGCTGTAGATGCTACCCTCGTTTATTAATCGAGTACCTTGGAAGGTCAACACGTGTATCCAAACAATTACAGCATGCCTGGCACTCCCAGTAGGTACCGTACCCTCCTTCCAGATGTCACTTTCCTGGGAACGAAGCCTGATTGTCAACCTAACGGTCTTGATCATACCAATTGTTGTGGGACTCGCCGGCCACCGGTACCCTTCTCTACTGGGAAAGACGGAAAGAACATTTCCGACTGGGAACATAAACACGAGAGGGAGAACAAAATAGTAAGGAGCTACAATGGGTGGGGATCGATGGCCTAGTGTGTTTACGCTCCACAGCTTGCAGCCCGTAAACCAAAAGCTTGTTCTGTGGAGCCTGGGGATTCCAGGCTCAAACCCTAACCCTATCAGCGTATCGATCTAGATAAGCATCGTACCGGCGTGTGTTATGCACTCACTACTGCTCATTTTAAATACCCAAGGCTAGCAATGGTACTGCCCTAGTTAAATTTTACCATCGACAATGGAGAAGAAGAAGGCCCATTGCAGCTGGCTAACTTCCTGCTGTCTAAACAAATGTACAACAAAATTAGTTCCGATAGTCGGACGCAATTATCTGCCGTTCTTTTCCTCCCCTCTTCTTCTCCTCTCCTTCTCTCTCGTTCGAGGGAAGTAGAGGAGGGGTGTAATTATCCGCGAAAGGGTGTCGCTATGCACGTTGGCGTGGGCTCTGCGTGTTTGTGTGGAGCTGGCTTATGGAGCGAACTGCGCGATTCGGAGAGTTCTCCGAAAATGTCGTCTGGTTTGACATTGCATCGATGACTTGAAGCAACACCTCGTAGATAACAACTTTCAACGTCAACTTACAAAGGCAAAGGCATAAATTGGTCACAAACACTACGTCAACGTTCGGCTGTGAATCGTGTATGGTTCATCCAAGGCGAGTCGCAGCCGAACGCTGAAGCGACGCTCGAATCCAATCCGTGCCCACACTTGCCTCTAAATGACGCTAGAAACTCAGCACTACGGCCTTGCCATCTCGGAGGGTCTGCTTGTGTGTGCCTGTGTGGGAGGGGGGGTAAAGAACCATGTTTCAGTTTCCGCAAGCGTTACTTGTGAAACTACTGTGTCCCTGCAAGGCGTCACTGACTAGTGTGTGTAAGCGTCTCATTCCTCCCGTGCGTCGAAAGTTGTCCCGAAGTGGCAGCCAACGACGTCACAGAAGCCTGTGCGTCATATGCTGTCGGATGTCACGATCCCGGCAGTTAGTCACAGAAATATTGGCGAAAAGCACGAGTGAGCGGAGTGTCGCTGTCGTCGCGGCGTCCCAACTCCTGGCTGCCAAAGCTTCCACGGTCTCAAGTTGGAGGGTGACCTGCAGCAGAGAACAGACACCTGTCACATTCACCACCACTTCTGCTGACACCGCCAGGATCGCGGCCGGCGACAGCGTGACACTTCTATGACGCCACCAGTGGAGAATCGAGGGATTACTTTTTTGGACGCGGTGAGCGCACGTTTTTGGAGACGCGCCCTGTTGCACTCGGACATGGAGCGCGAGCGCGTCCGCAAGACACGACCATCTAATCTTGGCTTCGGGGTCTGCAAGACGCGACCTCAAAAGTGGCGTTGCGGCGATTGATCAGGCACGAGTTACGTTCGAATATCATACTTCGTTTCAGCTGAAGTCCAGACGCAGTCGATGCTACAAGCGCGAGCCTGTGGCCCTAAAGAGTGCCTTTCCTGCACGAGCGCGAGTGCTTGGCAGGGACGCTGAAAGCCCGGAGCTCGCGGTTATAGTATCGGCTACGTCTGGAGGTCAGCTGAAACGAATTACAGCGTATGTGACCACCTGTTCATAAGCACCCCCCCCCCCCCCGGTCCCCTCCACCCTTCCCCAAAAAATGGTGTCAACAAAAATGTACGGCTCGTGACATTAGCGTCCAACTGAAACGCCAAGAATACATTCCTTTCAGCTGTTGTGTACAGGTTTTTTTTTTAAGTGTGTTTTGGCAAGGTGAGGGAGGGTAAGAGCGCGCAATCGAAACGCAACCTTGAAATAACCAATTGTGCTCGCGAGAGGCGCTGCTGAAAACTTGACAGCTACATAGCCTATAGTAAAAATGAAAGTTAAGGTCTAGGTGAGCGTGGGTGTGCGGAATAGTTTCGGATGTTCCAGGTTAGGATGAGGGTAATAACGCGTGATACGGAATATTCTAGACTGTTTTACGCCCACTACATTGTTTTCGGCAGTTGTACCATTCATCGGTGTATGTGCGTGCGTGTGTGTGTGTCTGTCTGCCTGTGTGTTTTCCCCGACAAGTAATCATGCTCGGTTTGAGATTTCGTTTGTTGTTGTTTTTTACAGCCACCATTTTATTACAAGTAATATGAATTGTTTGCTTTCTATTTTTCTATAATAACGGACCTATATAATAAGCAACACTTTCTTTTCACTACTGAATAAAAATAAAATAGAAAGGTTTGTGGGTTGTCAAGCACTCAAATAATCACGTGCATATTTTTCGCTGGGAGAAAAAAACAACTAGACGCAAATTCATTAGGATTAGTTCACAGAGAAATAGAGACGCAACACAAAAAGAGAAATAGAACGACACATATGGTGAAATTGACTTAAAAAAAAAGAAAGAGAGCAAATAAAATAATATACAAGGAAAAAGAGAAACACAAAAATACAGAGAGAGGAGGACAAAATGCGAAAGAAATGGAATAATGAGCAGGAGCACGGAAACTCACAAATCGCCATACCGGGGTGGCATGTCAAAGTTTGCCATAGTTGTAAATGGGTCAGCGTTTACTGCCCCTTTCCTCTATCGAACACGAATCCCGTTGGAACAAAAAAGTTATGAAGAAAACAATAGACATTAGCTTGCGAAAAAAAAAAAAGAAGCGCTACACGGCACCGCTGAGTCGATCCCAGCCTGGGGCGTTGTCGAACCTCGCCGTCCGGTGCTCTGGTCCCAGGAGGTCTGATTGTTAATAATGAAAGTGAAGGGAGAAACAGGAACAAGGAAAGGGACGAGACAACTAGCTTAGGGTTGACGCTAAAGCTTCCCTTCTTTTTTGGTATGTGTTTGTGTGTTTGTTTGTTTCTCTTTTAGCATAACATATGTTATGTGGCTTGCCCCTAACCGTTCTCAGTTTCCACTTCAGTGAAAGTAAAACGCGAGCGTCAGTCGAAGGCTCATGCAGCGTTGGTCTCGTCAATGATTGGACACGACTGTCAGTCCAATGCTCACAGAGCCCTCGCCTCCTGACTACTTGTACACGAGTGCCAACCTAATGTCTTGCTCCAGTAGATCCGTCTTACTCCCGTGGGTCAAATCACGTAATCAAACGCAGAGCGACGGCAGCGACGCGCTCTATTTCTAGCACAGGCTAATCAACCGAGCACCGGTTCTTTTATTCTTTTACCAGGCGCGCGCGTTCTTTCTAGTTTCTTTCACTCCAGAGCAATTTCTGGACAGGAGCGCTTATGAGGACGCCACAGTTCGGCGCGAGTCTTTCATCTTCTCCGCTCCGCTACGCCTCCCGACCGGAGGTATTGTGCCGGAGTTGCCGCGGCGTCAGAAACGGCGGCGCGGGGATCGCTTCTAGCCCGACGCTACAACACCTTCTGCACACATATTCCACTGCCTCAACAACAATAATACGGATATCGGGCGATTGTTTTTAATGCGAAAGCACTAACTGTCCCATGGAGAGAACCGGCGTTATCAGCTTGAAGCCGCGCTAAACGGCACCCAAATTCCCCTGTCCCATGGAGCGAAGCCTGTAGTTTGTGACGTGTTGCATGTTTCCGCCTTTTACCGCTGAGGTAGTTTACTACCTCAGTGGCACGACCACAAGTCCTTTGACTTGTGGTCGTATTTACATAGGCCGGGCGGGACGTTGCTTTAAAGATAGACTTCGAGAGCATGCGACTTTTCTTGGCAACAATTACGGTTCTCACTTGCACAGGACATGTAAAACTTCTGGTTCTTCCCCCATGCTGGACGATGCGCAGGTGGAGGGACGCGACAAATGAAGGTTAGAAAGAGAGTAGCTGGAGGTGGCAAAAATGCATGCTTGCTACAAAGACGTTTGCATGAGCGTTGTATTGGTGTATATGCAACCCAAAGTGTATGGTTTCATCAACACTATCTAGCTTGTAACTATTAACACGCGCGCGTTTTCCTTTCCTCGTTCTGGGTTGTGTGGCGGGGTGATGAGGCTGTTTTGCTAACTTTGTGAACAAGCGTTGTGCGAGCTATATCGGCTGATTTGGCGGCACGCCAGGTCTCTGTTGAGATAATATTACGCGCGTGCACAGCGATAGCAAAGTTTGAGCGTTCAATAAACTTTAGTTGCCAGTTAGCTCTTGTCCTGTGTGCTTCTTCGTCTTTTTTTTTCCGTCTTTTTTGTGCTGTATTTATTATGAATGTCAATTACCCACTGGCCCAGCAGACCAAGCTTTTGTGAAAACTGTAAAACGTGTTAATTCATAAGTAATAAACTAACCCAAAAGAAACGTGCGTTATTTTTTCTGTAAAGGTAAAGCCTTCCTTTTATTAGCAAAAAACTAAATAACGTACATCGATAGTTTTTTTTCTTTCAGTAACGCTTACAACACTTGCTTGTGCCACCCAAAACGAAGGCGCCACAATATGTTCAACGCTTCAACGCAGGATGGTGTATCGGCTGGTAGGCTTGCTTCCCTTGGCAAGGGGGTGCTGTGTCGTCCACGAGACGCGACCACCAAAAATACCACCTCTCTTAAGCGCCCGCGAGATGCGACCATTTAACGCTGATGGGAGACTGAGTTTTAGCGTCCCACCATGCACAATCCACGCGCTTAACTAGCGTCTTTCAGCGTGTTCCAGCGTCCATGAGCACTACACGGAACGTTGTAAAAGGTCGCAATGCGTAGCCCAAAGAAAATGCGCCCCTAATACACCCAATTTTGCTCGGCGCCAGAGGTGCAGCAAAAAAATCTTGACAGCTACAGGTCTATACCTCAATATTATTGACTGCATCACGATAAGTAAATCCCCGAAATTCGGCACGCCTTGTATGTATAAAACAGTCAGTGACTATAGTGTCTATGGACCAACTCAACTCCTCCCTGACGTCGCACCACTACGGAGGCGCTGCTGTCGGTACTGCGCACGGGGCCACGCTTCCCCTCTCCCGGGTTTGGCTTGTTTCGCACGAGCAATCCCCACACCGGAATGATTCCTTTGCCTGATGTGGGCAAAGGAATCATTTTCGCAAACAGTCTCTTGGTCTATACACCTTTCCAGCCCTTATCAGCCAGGCAAAAGATGCTGAGTCACTGGCACGGGGACGCGTGCGTGGCGTATGATATTCCTCGTAACGGAGCTACTGCACTTGCTCAGAATGGGGATGAGATTATATTCTGCAGCGTCGACAGAGCGTGTAGCCCCGAAGCATGCGATCGACGATTGCTCATGGAGCTGGGACTTTCTCTAGGTGCGCTTGGCTGCGGCAAAGCAGCCGACACGTGCTAAGAAGGATCAAGGTCAAATTTGGGGGTTTTACGCGCTAAACCAACGACGGGAATCTGGCACGCTCCAGCGGAGGACTGAGGACTAGTTTTGACCATCTGGGGATCTTTTGACGTGCAACCGAAAGCTCGGTAACACGGCGCCTTCTCCGCAACAAGCCGGGCGCAGCAGGGCGAAGAGGAAGGAGACGCGGCTGAACAAACTGAACGCCGATTCAAACAGCGACAAGAAGTCACTCGCCTTTACACAGCGGCAGCCGATCGGTGGTTCAACCACCAGTTCAGAGACAGTATCACTCTTTGAGGTGTATAATGTACGCGAAAAGACTGTGGTTTAAGGCGGGCATGAGCAAAGGCGTTCTAAACTTTGTTATTTTAAAACGCCTTTGGGATATTCCGAAGAAACAGGCAAAATGTTTGTTATAATTTCAAGTAGTCTGTTGCAGCTTATGTCCGGGCGCAACTGACGCTACGAGCTGATGGTACCAAGCCATACAGCACCAAAAGCGCACCAACATGGCATTCGTCATGCTTTTGTACAGGTTCTATCATCATTGATCCAATGTTGTACAGGGGAGGCCGAGTGACTCGCGCTTGGGATATGTAAAACAGAGTAGTAGCAGAATGACCGGTACAATAGAGTTAAAAAAATACGAAGAGGAACAAAAAAATAAAGGCAATTTACCAAAGTTGGAAACGCCCAGCCGTTCGGAGCCGAGGCCCGCAGCAATACGTA
>JAZHYW010062124.1:0-10439 GCA_037355805.1 Ixodes ricinus
GTCAATATCGAAAATATAAACTAGAAAATGCAACCTTAACGTGCGTCCGTCGGCGTTGACGTCTGCCCACTCGTTCTGTGTACTCCATTTCACTTTACGTCGGACAGCAGCTGGCGTCACGATTCGACGTAGCCAATTAAGCCGCATCAAAAGTGCATCGTCACAGTGCTTGGCGTCTTGGTGCGTCTTCTATTACCGGCCAAACTAATCACGTATAGTGGATGCGCCGCGATCCTCCGTATTTTTTTAATGCATGATTGGTTTATCCGTGATATCGAAAGCATACAAAGACGACGAGCGACGTGACTTCGCACTTTTGGCGCTTATTAATTGACTCCACCGAATCGTATATGGAGAGCAAGATTGTCTGCTTTCTTTGAAGGAGTAGTGGTGACGTCAAAACGACGCCGAGCTTTGATTGGCTAATTAAAAAGAAATAGTGGGTACACCTCAAGGCATCTGGCATTTAGGTCTACCCACTATTCTTTGAATCAAAGCCAATCAGAGCTCGGCGTCGTTCTGACGTCACCGTAACTCCAGCGCAAGAGCAGACGACCTGCTCTTGGCATAGCGTTGGCTTCGGTTAGAATGAGAGTGAGACGGAGTACGATTCAGAGTGCGCAAGTTCCATTGGCAATTAGTTCGTGTTTGCCGAGTTGATGCGCTTTAATGCAAATCGAGTGCAGGCGGAATAGCCTAAATGAACGATCCTGTCTCGTTCTCGGCGCACTCGGGAAACGTGAACCGAATAAATCGGGGCATCCCGGGGGCATGCAAATGAAGCCGATAACTCTATGCCACGAAACCCCTCCGAACGAGAGAGCGTGATGTAGCTTCGAAATGGCGTTCATGAGCTTTTAGGTCAGACCCCAGACCTTTCTCCATGAGTTCCTACTGTGTGCTCGGAAAATGAACGAAACGAAAAGAAGCTGCGGCGAGTTCGATGGACGACACGGTGCTATACTTAGTGTTACATTACGATGAACTGCAACGGACGCTATATGAGCACCCATTTCAGCACCGCCAGTGTATCAAGCGAATACGCGTCCCACGAGTCATTGTACACCTGCCGATGATCGAAAGTCACGTGACACGCACACGCCATTTAATTTTAATCGATGGCTCGCAGCATTTCGCTTTATTTCATCTTAAGGTGGGTTTGTATGTTGGTCACGGCGTGTTCTAATTTGTCTCTGGCGGAGCGAGCTAAGCTAGCGTTCGCAGAAGGTTCGCTTGTTAACGCGAACGAAGAGCGCAGTTCCGTCTGCTACGAAGCATCATTTGTCAGACGTAATACAAAGCAAGAAAACATCGTATGTCATCTGCTAACAGACCGAAATAAAAATGTTGTTCGTCTGCTACGAACCAAGCGCTGCGGCGAAGTGAGATCGGACGCAGGCTGAAATTTGTGTGCTCTTTGACATTCGAAGCCATTGACAACTGGCGCTTCCTTTGCGAATCTTAAGTTGTGCTGCCGTACATAGGCTGACATTGACCGGTGATTGAAGGAGTGCTCAAGAAAATTGCATCAAACACCACGATACCTCTTTCGCTATTTGTATCTTGGTGAGAAGTTCTCACCAGAATATAGCCCGATCGTCAACTCGCGAATCGGTCCTAAATGTCTCATTGCACGATCACGCGCAAGCCTTGGCGCCACGCACAAGGAGCATCTAAAAACGCCCTCGCACTCAGTTTGACCGAAATCGGACACCAAGCGCTGTAGCAAGATGGACGGCAGACAGAGGTCCTGGCGGGTTTGTTTTGAAACACCATCAATGATATGCGTCATGCAGGCACCTATGCGGATCGCAAGTTCGTCTGCTTTTGCATAAAGGCTGCGATGATGTCAGAACGCTGAGCTCTTATTGGCTGATTGAAAAAACAATAGAGGGTAGACTTCAAGGCATCTAGCATTGAGGTCTACCCACTATCCTCTTAATCAAAGCCAATCAGAGCTCGGCGTTGTTCTGACGTCACAGCAACTCTGCGCAAGAATCAGACGACTTGCTGTCCGCATTTGTTTATCACCACTTACTTCTCTCACTGTTGAACGTAATTCAAAATCGCTGCGTGCCTAATGCGCCGAGATATTCAGGGAGAGAAGGACACGAAGAGCGCGGGGACGTCAGAACGTCGCGCTTTGGTTCAAAAGATTACTGGGTAGTCCCTGAGTTACGGTGGACCTCAAGCTTACTGTCTTCGTCTCCACTGTACTCTTCGAACACGTTAGAACGCGGAGAGCCGGCGTCCGGCGTTTTGGCTCTGGCATTCGAACGCATTCGACAAGTGCAGTGAAGACAAAGGCAGCTAGCTTTAGATTCTACCCACTAATCATTCCAATCAGAGCTCGGCGTTCTCACTTCTCCACGAGCTTTTGTCTCCCTCTCTCCCTCAGTTTTTTCGACCATAGGGAGCACTCAACGGAGCGTGAGGGGGAGCTATAAAGCTTTCCGCAATAAAATCGTCGCACCTAAGCTCCTCGTAAAGGTCGGCTAATAACTCAGGAGGAAGTGGTCGGTGGCCTAATGTGTTAACGCACGCTGCCAGCACGCTCAGTGAACATCGCTTGGAGTTCAATCACCTCCCCTGCGCCGTTTTGATCTGGATGAAAATCATACCGGCTTGCGGCTGTGTATCTCTACTGCATGGTGCACGTTAAAATCCACAGCAGTAGCAGTGCTACTGAGCTGGCGAAATATCTCATCTACATCAGAGAGATAGACACCGGACGCCCAATGGGGCTGACTAACTTATCTCTGTCTGAACACACACACAGCAACCACTAATAGTGCGTTTCAACAAGCCAATTTAGCGATATCAACAAAACCATGTTATGCGGTTCAACAAAACCAAGTTAGCGGTATCGCAAACATTGCCGCGGAAGCTAATACGTCAACTATCGATTTCCTCCAGACGAAACCCTTCTGCTACCAAGAAAGGTCGATTAGCAGATGAGGGCGATATAGGAAGTACGGTGTCTATCAGAATAGGTAGTCGACGCAGCCGGAAAACCTGGAGATTTCTGCTCGCAGGAGGATTCTATCATTTAGTGCATATTCAGTCATCATTCCGCATAAATCGACTTCTCACAAGCATTATTGCCGTCTGACTTAATGTCATTACCTCATTGGTGTCGTGCATTGCTAATGGAGCTAAATATCACTAAGTGAAAATTAATGCGTGTGTCTCGTCCTAATGCCCCTCGTCCTACTTACGACCTAAATAGCATTTGTTTGGAGGTGTGTCCTGTTACAAATACCTTAGGTTCACATGACATCCAATCTTTCGCGGAATATTCCCATAGAGTACGTTATTAACGATGCAAAACGCATGCTTGGTTTTCTGACGATACATTTTAGTCATGTTCTTTTGCCTCTAACTTTTTCTTTATAAGTTACATGTTAGATTGAAGCTTAAGTACGCAGTTTCCACCAGGGACTTCGGCATAGGGTACCTAACTTCGTCCTCAGAATCAGTTCAAAACAAATCGGCAAGCTTCATAGTTTCGAAGTCGTACTCCTAGTATAACCTCTATGAAGCTTTCAGTATTATATATATATATATATATATATATATATATATATATATATATATATATATATATATATATATATATATAGATATGCAGGGTGACGGTAGAAAACGAACCAGGAGGATTTTATTCGACGTTTCGACCTGAGACAGGTCTTCGTCAGGAATAGGGTTACAAGAAAAATGTGGTTCTATTTATACAGTGTTTAGAGGGGAGAGAGTTCGCATACAAATAAAGTGCGTAGGGAGAACAGATAAGGGTACACCACCCAAGATCTCACACAAAAGGAAAGATGAACTCTAAGTAAAAAAAAAAAAAAAAAAAAAAAGGGGCGAGGACGAGAGTAGGTGATTAACCAAATAGCACACTCCGCAAAAAAAAAAAAAAAAAAAAGACTGGGCACAGAGGACACAAATAATGGGACGAAATCTAAGGCGGGGGAAGCCGCACACGGAGGTCGCCGAATACATAGATGACACATCAAAAGTGGTAGGAAATACAGGATGTACGGGAATTAACTAAACAACACAACAAAGGAACGAAAACGCACTGTCCAGTTCTAGCTCCAAACTCAGTACCACAAATTTCTAGGTCCAAATGGTTTATTATTTATGGTCGTTATCATACTATTTATTCGATAGCGCCTCAATCGATGCAAGTGTTCCTGGGCTTCTATTTATTCCTTCCTTTATTGTGTTAAATCGGTATATAAGATATGACTCGCGTTGTTCGCGTTCCCGATTTGATTTGAATCCAGACTCTAAAAGTGTAACAGATAATTTATCGAATGTGTGGTTCTTGAGGGTGAGATGTTTTGAAATTGGCAGGCCCGGCAGGTATTTTGCGTGTGATCTGTGATTGTTAAAACGTAGCCTAAACGCTGTCTCGGTCTGTCCTATATATTGTTTTTTGCACACCTCACACTGTATCAGATAGATTACATTTGAAGAGTCACATGTAAGCTGCCCTCGGATTTTTATTGAGAACTGGGAATGCGTGCTATTGGCCGTGTTAGTTTCTCGCATATGTTTACAGACCAAGCATCCTGCTTTCATGCACGGTCGGCATCCGTTATTTGGTTGGGACGAATTCAGTCGGGAGTTAACTAGGCTGTCTCTAAGGTTGCGTGAACGTCTGTAAATCACCCCGGGAGCTGATGGGAAGGCACGTTTGAGGCGTTCGCTTTGTTCTAAAATGTTGTAATGTCGCCTTAAAATATTATTTACGTTGGGGAAATTCATACTATAGGTTAGACATAAATTCGTGCGCTGCGCGTTGCACTGAGGTGGGCGGTCCTCCAGGAGGTCAGCGCGGTTTAGTAGGGCGGCTTTTTGGATTGCGTCGTTAATGACCCGCAGAGGATATTTTTGTTTTTCCAGTGCGTTCTTTAGATGATGAGAGCTCGATTGGAAGTCCTCTTGCCGTGAGCATACACGTTTGAAGCGGTGGGCCTGGCTGTAGGGTATACCATTCTTACAATGACGGGGATGGTCGCTTTCGTAGTGAAGGTATTTTTGCCGATCTGTTGGCTTACGATAAAGATTAGTTGTAAGCTTGCCTTTTTCTAATATTATAGTGGTATCCAAGAAGTTGATACTGGTCTGAGAATAAGCGTGAGTGAAGCGAATGGTTGAATGTACAGCATTGTACTGATTTATAAATTCTAGCAGCTTCTCTTCTGTGTGCGGCCAAATAAGAAAAATGTCATCTATAAACCTCTTGTAGATCAGTGGTTGTAAAGAACAGTCAGAGAGGAATTTAGTCTCCAGTTTGCCCATAAATATGTTGGCATAACTAGGTGCCATCTTAGTACCCATCGCAGTGCCGTTAACCTGCCTATAATATTCTTTGTTAAATTCGAATGAGTTCAGTTCTAAGACTAGGTGCGTGAGGGTGGCAATGACGTTACTATCAGGGGTGTCTACCTGTCTGTGTTGTTCGTACATTTCAATTAGAGAGGCTATTCCGTCGTCATGTGGGATATTGGTGTAGAGAGATGATACATCTAGGGTGACGAGATACGACCCCTCCGGTACACGCAAATCAGAGATTTCTCTTAAGAAGTGGGTGGTATCCTTGATATAGGAGTCAAAAGTTAAGGGTATGTGCCTGATTAAACTGTCTAAGTATCCCGATATCGGTTCAGTTATCGTACCTGATCCTGACACGATTGGTCGACCTGGGTTGCCGGCTTTATGGATTTTTGGGAGCATGTAGAAGCGACCACATGAAGGATGAGTTGGCTTTATTGTATTGTATTCATTAATAGTTATTTTCCCTTGTTTTAGAAGATCCTTTAGTGCCAATATTGCGACCCGCGTGTGTTCTGCCGTAGGGTCGCCCGTAAGTGGCTCGTAGAACTTTCGATCGGTTAGTTGGCGGTGGCCTTCTCGGATGTAGTCATCTTTTTTTAGAATGACAATCGCCCCACCTTTATCTGCGGGTTTTATTATAATATCACTCCTAGCAGCTAGTAATTTTAGGGATTCTTTCTCAGATCTCGTTAAGTTGTTCCTATTTTTCCCGTGACTGCGATATTCCCGCAAAATATCCCGTTGTATGGCGGCTATATACAAGTCAAGACAATTGTCGCGCTGAGTGCGAGGCGTCCAGTCACTCGTAGGTCGCGAGTACGGTTTCTGGGGTACGGGTGGTTTATCGAGAAAGTATTCGCGTAGCCGCAGACATCTGGCAAAGTTGTCCAGGTCTTTAAGGATTTGAAACTCGTCAAAATGACCGGTTGCCGGGCAGAAATTCAGACCCTTTGATAGTAGCCTTTCTTCGTCCGCGGTTATGAAGACGCCCGACAGGTTTACGATGGCTGTGTCGTCTAGCTTCTCGGTATCAAGGACGTCGCCTTGTGGGGTAGTTCTCATAGAGGTGGATGGCTCAGTATTGGCACTATTTTGACTTGGCGTCGAAGGAAGAGCTAAACCGGAGTGTGGAACCTTGTCTCGTTTAAGTTTACGTAGCTTACTAGTTTCAAGTTCCGTGCGTTTCTTTCTCTTAAAATCAGCTAATGCGTCAGCCTCTCGCTGCGATAATGTGGTGCTTGAGCGTAAAGTGGCGGAGATTGAGGCGGTCAATTTGTTTACCTGTTTATCACTGTGGTTAATTGCAATTTTTACCAGTCTGAGTGAAGCCTCTAGCAGGACGCTTTGCCATTCTAACTGGTCACTTTTTCTAGATTAGTAATTGCGGGAGGTAGAGAGAGAGACATGCCCTTCGGGGCGATTCCTGCGCTCAGGTACACCTGCAACGTTGATTTATGCAGTTCATGTCTAACTAGCTTATCCGCGAGTTTACGTAATTTAAGAAAAGTGGTACTGTAGTTTGAAGCCAGATGAAGCCAGATGTAGTTTGAAGCCAGATGAAGCCAGATATATATATATATATATATATATATATATATATATATATATATATATATATATATAAGTCAGAGATCCGTACTTGCGGAGTAGCTGTGCTAATAGTTTATTGTATGTTTATTACATTTCCCGGTTCATTGTTCTCAAAATACTCTGCCTCCCCTATATATATATAAATAATATATATATATATATTGTGACCCATCCCTCGTCCCGTGCAGCCATCACCCTCATTATCGTCATCATCACCACCATCGCCGAGAGCTCGCGCTGCCCGCTCGGGGCAGCGCGGGTCAGTTCGAATATAGACCTAATTGAAACCGGTTGTCAAGCCTCTGTCTCCCTCACATTATTGGTGGAGGTGCGGGGTATCCACATCCCAGTACCGGCGTTCCTATCACTCTGGAGCTTCGTCCCAGAAGGCGACCAGCAACAATGACCAGCACTGGCCAATCCTCCTCCGGTGCCCCTGCAGCTGCCGTCAGTCCTGCCCCCAGCCAGCTGCGACATCCCAAAACCTTCGCGGGACTCCGCGAGGACGATGTAGAGGACTGGCTGGACGTCTATGAGCGGGTGAGCCTTTACAACAAGTGGGACGACCAGGCAAAGCTGCGCAACGCTATTTTTTATCTCTCTGATGTGGCAAAAATATGGTTCACGAACCACGAAGATGAAATCGCGACGTGGCTCCAATTCGAAACTCAGCTGGCGGAAAGTTTCGGAAAACCCACCAATCGTAAAGCTATAGCTGAGCGTAAATTGGCAGCCAGGATCCAGACATCTAGCGAGACGTACACTTCTTATATTGAAAGGCATCTCTGAAGAGGCATTTAATGTCCTTCTCGTGCAAAACCCGACGACAGTGAAGGACATCACTACGCACTGTCAGCGGCTAGATGAGGCCCGGAATTCCCGCCTTCAAAGTCCGAGCTCTCGGCGATGGTGGTATTGATGACGATAATGAGGGTGATGGCTGCACACGACGATGGATGGGTCACATTACCCCCCTCCCGCTCAAACGTTGCCGGAGCATTACAAAGCCCGAAAGGCATAACATTGAACTCGAAAAGACCGTCCGGTGTAATAAAAGCTGTTTTTCTTTGTCCTCTTCCTTCATTGGTATTTGCCAGTAGCCGGACTTTAAATCTAGTGATGAAAAATATTCAGCTCCTTGTAACGTGTCTAATGTGTCATCAATCCGTGGTAAAGGGTATACGTCCTTGCGAGTGATCTTATTCAGTCTACGATAATCAACACAGAAACGTATGCTGCCATCCTTCTTTTTTACAAGGACTACTGGTGAGGACCAGGGGCTCGATGATTGGCGAATGATACCTTTATGCAACATATCTGATACCTCTTGGTCAATAATACGGCGTTCTGTAGGAGATACGCGATATGGACGCTGGTGTACGATTTCTCCGCGGGGCGTATTAATCTCATGTGCCACTGACTTTGTTGAACCTGTAAAGGACGTATAAACATCGAAGCACGATGTGAAACGAGTGATTAAATGAATTAATTGCTTTTTATGAGTGTCTGCAAGGTTCGGATCGATGGCGTTCAATAATATTTCGTTGGAGATAATGGGAAGCGCTGGAGGATCAAAATTACATGTGGATTCGAGTGACGCAAGTTCCAAAGAGGCATCAGGTTCGATATTTGCGACGATTGTACCTTTTACGAAAACCAGTGGCTGATGTGTTACGTTACAGACAGGCAGCACTGTGCTCCCATGGGTAAGTGTAGAAATAGAATGGGGTATAATAAACCCGTGCGATAGTAAGAGGTTTGAAAAAGGAGTTACTAGAAAAGTGCCTGAAACGCTTGGTTCACTCGAGAAATTCATGACAAGAGATGCTAGCGGGGGAATAACTGTGTCTTCACAGGCACGTAATTTGGCTTTAGGAATACTGGAGTTAGGTTCGCAGCTATTTGAATCTCCCAAAACGACCCCTTTGCAGCTAATGACAGCTTCCGCAGAGTTAAGAAAATCCCAGCCGAGAATGAGATCGTGCGTACAAGATGATAAAACAACGAATTGAATGGTGTGGCACGTACCCTGTATGAAAACACGTGCCGTGCACTGGGCAGTTGGATGAATAATGTCTGTGGATGCTGCCCGCAATGAACAACCATGGAGGGGTGTTCTTACTTTATGAAGACGGATGCAGATGTCTTCTCTAATCACAGAAGTAGCCGCCCCTGTGTCAACCAAGGCGTACAGAAGTAAGCCGTCGATGTATACTTCAATGAGGTTAGATGGGTCGGAAGGAGGATGATGAAGACGTTTTTGTGACGCAGTTGCTCCTCCGACAACTGCGGTGCCTAGTTTCCCGTGTTAGGCCTCGCGTCTCTCCTTGAGACCATGGGCGAGTAGGATCGAGGATATGGAGACGGGGAGCGGCGGCGAGGAGCCTGTGGACGACGTGCTGGATAAGGGTCCGGGGGCGGGGATTGATCGCGCGGCTGACTCCTGAACTCTCGGTGGCTTCGGTCTCGGTTGTAGTAGTAGTAGTCGCGGGTTGCATGGTCTTGTTGTAGTCTCCGGCAAACTCGTGCGACGTGGCCAGTAATTCCACAGTAATAGCAGACTGGCCTCTGTCGATATCCCCAAGATGCGTTGTTAACATAAGTGGGATGACTGTGCCAGGCGGGTAAAGAACCCCCAGTGAAAGCAGGGGTAATGACTCACTTCCTTAATAAAAAGTTGCGCAAACAGTTACAGCACTTTTCCCTCCAAGATGGTGTACTCTACTGGCATAACTTTTCCCCTGAAGGCAACAGATGGCTAGTTGTCGTTCCTCGCCAAATGCGCAAGGACATTCTTCAATCGTTTCATGATGATCCCACCTCAGGACACATGGGATTTCAAAAAAACATAACGCTCGAATTAGGAGACGCTACTTCTGGCCCCAACTTCAGACGTCCGTTTTTCAATACGTTCAGTGCTGCTTGAAATGCCAGCGTAGAAAACGCCCAACCTCAGCACCTGCTGGTATTACTCCAACCTTTAGTTTGCCCCAGTACGCCCTTCGAAAGAGTGGGGATCGACTTGCTTGGCCCATTCTCAGTTTCCTCCCACGGTCATCGTTGGATTGTCACAGCCGTTGACCACTTGACTAGATACGCTGAGACCGCCGCGCTGACCTCTGCGACATCTGAAGAAATCGCTCAATTCTTTGTACATAATATACTCCTACGTCACGGCGCGCCACAAGTTCTCTTAAGCGACCGCGGACGGCAGTTTCTTTCGAGCACACTTGCAGCCATTTTGAAAGCCTGTCGGGTTGTTCACAAGACAACATCATCATATCATCCTCAGACAAACGGGCTCACCGAACGTTTTCATAAGACTCTCGCTGACATGATATCTATGTATATCTCCAGTGATCATTCAAACTGGGACACAATACTCCCCTTTGTAACTTTCGCCTATAACACTGCCCTCCAGTCTACTACAGGCTACTCCCCTTTCCATTTAGTGTGCGGTCGCGAGGCTTCATGCACTATGGACACCATCTTTCCTGTTG
>JAZHYW010062125.1:0-30283 GCA_037355805.1 Ixodes ricinus
TTCCATAATATTAGAGACTGCATACAAAGCAAACATAGACACCTCCAACGAATAAATGTTGTGGCCATTGGATCTTTTATATTTTTGGAGACGGTAAATATACAGGGAACAAACACCTCCAACAAATATATCCTGTGTCGAATGGGTCTTTCTTATTGTTGAAGAGTGTAGATATATATACTTTTCATAACATTAGAGACTGCATACGTAGCAAACATAGACACCTTCAACGAATAAATCATGTGTCGAATGGAACCTTCATATTGGTAAAGACTGTAAATATACGAAGCACATAAACGCCTCCAACGAATAAATCCTGCGCCGCGTGGGGCTTTCATAATATTGGAGACTGTAAATATACAGGGAGCGTAAACACCTCCAGCGAATAAGTCCGGTGTGGCTGCCAACTGGAGTTCACGGCGTAATTTCGGTGTTTCAAAGGGAAGGCTTGTAGCATTTTAATATTCCAGATTGCAGCTAGCGTAATCATTTTTAAAACGCGGCCGCAAACAAACAAACAAAAATAATTTGTACCCTTCTCCCTTTTCATCGATTGCCCGCTTAATTGCACCCCCCCCCCCCGCGCCCTTCCCCCCCCCCCACATTCACCATAGGATACATCCTTCGCTTCCCTACCGAAAAATCCAATATAACTTTTCGCCATCCGGATTATGGAACCGGAAATCTATCTGGATTTTATCTGGATTGTATCTGGAGTTTAGGTTTTCAGAAATTATTCCTTTGTCTGCAATCTGGATTTCGGGTTTCCAGAAACAAATTTCTGGTTCCATAATCCGGATAGTGAAAAGTTATATCGGATTTTTCGGTAGGGTTACAGTCCATATTTCCCCTTTATTGATCTTTGCCGGCTTCTTTTACCGTTAGGCCGCCAGTTCAAGCGACGCGCACTTTGATCCCACCGCCGGCCTCACATGTTGTCTCTAATGCAAACCCTCGGCGAGCGGCGGGGGGGGCAGCTTGGGAACAGCGAAAGAGATCTCGTTGACGTGCTCGGCATTCCGAAAGTCGTTGCATGTTTGCTCTCGCGTGTTCTTTCATGCCAACTATACACAACATCCCGCTGTTTACAAACAAGTCTGCGCTTGCCTACACCCTGTGGGGGGCATCGCGCATGCGCAGAAAGCGGATTCGCGTGAGAGGAAGCGCAGTGCCGACAGCAGCACCACCACAGTGACGTCACGTCAAAGAGGTGCGTTATGTACATGCCGTTGCATGTTTAAACATTGTAGGCGTCCATTACCTGTTGACAAAAAAGCAAAAAAAAACAACAACAAAAAAACAGGCTTTTTTATTTTTATTTTTACTTTTTGTTAGCGCGATTCTAAATCCCAGCACGAGTGTGGTTCGGTTTAGGAGCTTTGGAAGATTCCGCTTTACGCGTAAACAAGGCGGGAATGTTTCGAGGGATGAACCTCGCGCCCGTTTTGTAAACAGGCGAGAAACGGTCGGGTTTCGCTCCGGCGTCGCAAGCGGCTCACAGTACGCGTTTGAAAAGTGAAGGCACGTTTGTTTTCATACCAAAGTGTTTAGTTATATGTGCCAATACTATATATATCTTCTTTTTTAAAGTTTTGAAACGCGTTTGGTAATTACCCTTCTGACCACAGGTCATTTGGGTGTGCGTGTCTGTATATGTATTTCTCTTCTTTCTTTTTTTTTTTTTTTTTGGGGGGGGGGGAGGGGGGGGAGGAGTGTTGAAGTAGTAGAAAGAAAAGAATCCGTTCCGGTGATATATCTTTCGCGCTAATCTTTCCGTTTTTAAATACTGTAAACGACTTAATTTTTCGCAGGCTCAAATTTTCGCGAATCGGGCCAAAGCTGAAAATTTGAAATTATTCGCGGGTTCTAATTTTCGCGAATCAAGTGTAGCAATTCCGGAGCGTTCATATATTGTCCGAATTGTTCGCGGGACGTATTTTTCGCGTTTGTAGGCGATTCGCGAAATTCGCGAAAATTAGGTCCTCGCGAAAATTTAGTCGTTTACAGTATGAGAAAGAGAGAGAGAGAGAAAGAAAGAACGAGAGAAACAATAAATTACGTTGAAGTTCAAGAAACTTCATATACAAAATAGATATAGAGGGAGAAATGTTCTTTCTGGGGCCGCAAAAATATATTACGCAATGCCTGAACGTTGATTCTCCGCCCACATTTGGCGCTAGAATTACGAGTCAAATCCAAAAATTTCAGAACTCGCCGTTGCTTCATTCCAATGATATAACTTACAGGTGATTTTCTTAAAATTGCAAGGGCAAATGGGAACCGCACTTTCGCGCGTTTTCGGTAAATATGGCGCCACTCTGCTCCGCCTATTCGAGGGCTCCGTCGGGCGCCATTTTTCCACTCTAAATTTCAGGAAATTACAAATCTTCTGCAACAACCTTACGGCCAGTTTTGAAACTTTGTCATCGGGTTCGGACCACGAGCGCTGACGTATTGGACTTGGCGTGACGTCAAAAACATCAAGTTGGGCAACACTTTGCGCGCAACAATCTTTGCGGTATCAGGGCTAATTCAAAAACTCTCGGGGAAAAAATATATATAGAACAAGCTCTGTGTATTACTGTACCCTCGTTAAATGCCCAATTGGTATTGATAAACACATAAGAAATCGGGGACTATGTTTCTTTATTAGTATATTCTAGAAGAAAAAAGAAAAAAAACTCGACATTGTTTAAGCACACGCTACAAGCAAAGAAAAATGAATCTTTACGACGAACTTTCAACTTGGAGCCAAGTGGAAGCTCGATTCATACTGACGCAAAAACAAGACTCTGCCGCCTCACACGCAAAACATAAATGACTATAATAATAATAATAACAAGAATGATCATATCAACTTCTTTACACGCGTATCTCCCGTTCAGGTGTGGCTTCCTTGTTTGCTCTCTTGAAAATGTTTTCTTCGAACCGCGAGGTCTCAAAACGAAAATCTGTATTCCCACCGGCAGACGCTCCGTCGCTCCACGAGAACTTATGCAAGCATGCGAGTAAATATTTCAGTTCAAGACGTCCAGACGCATGACAGTTGTGCTGTCGTCCCTGAACGCGTCTGACGGCGTGAAATGTCATTACGTCTTGCGATGCTTCTAAATAAGATCAAGCATGCGGACATCGAGATGGAGGAGTGCGTCTGGTTGGCGGCTCCTTTACGAGTCGGTGGAAGTTTAACGCCGCTCCTTGCTGAATCGCTTCGAACTAAGAAAAAAACTACACTAACTATACTTGTTTCTTTGTCGTCAAGAAAGAAAACTGAAGTTTTGTGCATTATTAATGCGCTGCGCAAAGTAGTTCTTACGAGATTTGTTTGTCGGAGAAAGACAAGATGCCTCTGGGGGCTCGAAGGGCGTACGGTCTCAATAAAATGGCATAAAGCTAATCCAAGACGCACGTGCATACAGACTGTTTCGTTTTTACGATTAATAGATTTGTTATGAAAGAGGCCGTGAAAGCTGCACTAATTCGGTTTGGGCAGGTGCGTTATACGCACAGGGGCAAGTAATATGGAGGGCTAACCTTCACGATAAGTCGAATAATTACATCATTCGTTACTACAAATTTTAATTAGTGGAAATATGTATATGGTTCCAATTAGAAGCTTGCTGAGCGTCATCGAAAATCACTTAAATCAGTCGTTTTTAGAAAGACTTTGAGTTCGTGGGAAGCAAGGTAGGGCTCTTAAGTTACCACGCGTGCAGAAGGCACCACGCCGGGGTGAGTAGCCGCTGATGATGATGATAAGAGACGGAAAAACCGCGCGGACTCCTTATCGCCCAGGTAGCCTCGCTCCTGGTGCACGACTGGTAGCTTTAGCGCTCCACCGTGCTACTCACGTGGTCCAGTTCTTTCTAGCATCGACTGACCTAGCTGTTTTCGATAACGCTCAGCGAGTTTCTGATCCAAATCATATCTTTGTATTCAATAACCCAAACGTGAAATAAAATATCTTAGTTATTTAGTGGACTGATCGTTACGATTAGCCCCCTATATTATACCCCCCTGGCTGCGTAACTTGCCTGCACCAACCGCATTAGTATGTTTGCTCAATCACCTTATAGTCGTACGGGAAGTGCTTTACAACATGTGGAAGGAAAGGCCTCGATTCGCTCAATAAGCGCGATGTTCCGTATTATGTACGGTAAGGCAGAACTAGAGAGACATTTCATGAGAATATGTCATAAAGTTTAATTCCACTAAAAAATTTGCTTTCCCATTTTTTTTGTATTCAATATATCTACAATTTCTCCAATCTGCCATCTCAAAGGCGTTCCTTGCCTAAAGAGCAAAAGTGTCAGGTAAAAATTCACGCAAACACGCGACTGACACTTGCTGTTCTTTGTTCCAAATGGTGATTTTCGGTCCCCACCGACAGCTTAAGACACGCAGAATGTCATATCGGTCATGCGGCCAATTACATTTTGTCATCAACCGCGTACAATGATGGTGTTTTTACTCTCACCAACACGGTTTCCTAAAAAAATCGCTCTTGCGAAACCCAGCTTGCCGAATTCACTCATGACCTACACATTAAAATAAATAACAATTATAAAACAGACGCCATATTCCGAGACTTCTCCAAGGCTTTCGACCGAGTTCCTCATAATCGCCTCTTCTCTAAACTATCGGTGCTCGGTATTGACAAAACTATAATTTCTTGGATTCGGGATTTTCTGACGTCGCGTGTTCAGTGCTACTAGTATGCACAGAATACGAAGAAGAGCGTAAAAGCTTGTTTCAAAGCTACACTTTTAATAAAGTGCCTTCCTCAACCACTCGGGAACTCCTCATCCCAGAAGCCCCACGTCGGCTAGCCCAGAGGGCTTACAAAGACCTGTTGGACTTTTTGAGTGAGACTGGTTTGGCAGACCGTCTTTGACCAAATTCCGCGCACCGCAAACAGCAAGGTTGCTTAAATTGAAACCCACACTTGTGCCAAAGCCCCATCACTTTATTGGACTGGTTTCCGAATTTCCACACTATCTCTTTTAGTCACCTACGGCTCCTGCCCCTTCCCCAAGCCGGGTAGCGACTCGCCCCGTACAGGAAGCCAACATCTCTCCCGGCTTTCCCTTTCCTTCTCTGGACCTCATAACAAAAGAAGAAGAAGAAGGATTTTCTTACGTCGCGAGTTCAGTTTACCATTGCTAACAACCATCAATCACCCCTTGCTAACATAACATCAGGCGTCCCCCAGGGAGCAGGAGTCTCCCCACTCCTATTTCTCATATATAAATGATCTTCCGCATAACATCGACTCAAAAATTAGGTTGTTCGCAGACGATAGCGTTCTTTACCGTCCAGTCGCAAACTGCTCAGATCATATCACCCTGCAGAGGGATCTAACAAGAACTAACACTTGGTGCGATCAATGGCTTATGCCTCTTAACAACGAGAAGTGCAAACGTGTATAATTCACGCGGAAAAAATCTACTCTTTCTTACTCATTGTCACTTGATGGCGTTTCAATTGGCTCTACTCCCTCTTACAAGTACCTCGGTATCCATCTGGCTTCCACACTTTTTTGGATTCAGCATATCGACGTCATCACTGCTGATGCTTCACGGACCATCAGCATCAGCTACTTAAAGCGGAATTAAAAATAAACACCTTCTCGCCTAAAGCAACTAGCGTACACTACATTCGTCCGCCCCAAGCTCGAGTATGCCTCGTCCATCTGGCATCCGTCACAAGCTTACCTGCAGTGACAGTCTGGAAGGAATTCCAAATCGTGCAGCCCGATTCATTTCATCAGCATACTCCCGCGACACCTATGGCTTCCTAGCTTAAACTTACTCTCGAGCTTCCACTGCTCTCTGACCGAAGAATAATCTCTCGAAAATGTCTCCTACATAAATTTTACCACATCAGCACCAACTTATCTGACTCCCTGAAATCACCTCCTGACAGAATTTCGTCATGCCTCAATCACAGCCGTTGCATCAAACGCATAACAGGCAAAACGCGGTCTTTTAATACGTCATTCTTTCCTCATGCCATAACTATTTAGAACTCTCTTCTTGAAAAAAACCATCCTTATTAATGACCAACCCACTTTTCGCTAATCAGTGACTGCACATATCCAATAAAGTTTAACAAGTTTAGCATCCATTACTGTGACTATTGATTTCACATCAATTTCCTTTGGTCTATTTTTGTGTTAATATGTTCTGTATTACCCCACCAGCTCCCCCCCCCGCCCCCTCGCCCTCTGATGTAATGCCCCACGGAGTCTAAGGAGAAATAAATGCAATGAAATGAACACATGCAAATATGGGTGCGAGTGCGGGCGAGCTGGTGAAAAGACTACATAACGTAACCTGACACAGAGTACAGGAAAAGAAAGACACAACAAAGGAAGGGACAAACACAACGTCATCGGGCGAAAGTCGTGGGACCGCTTTCGAGCGTGCACGGTCAAATCACACTAGAGTTCCTTGATACCTATTTTACAAGTGACGACAACCAATTCAAACGACAAAGCACATTCTGCTTGAACGAAATGGCGGCATTCAGTTCAAACCTCTGCTGTGCGCCGCCATTGGCTTCCTAAAACCTGCGCCGTCACGCAGTCGGCGCTTCGAAGAATGTCGCTACTTGTAGGAAGCTCGTATCTAGGGACTTTAAATCACACCAGTCGCGTACGCTCGCTATATAGGCACCATAATGAACTAAACTTGAGAGAAGGAGCAACTGAAACCACGGAAGGACTTAACAATTCAATGGCGGACGCCTACCGGACAGATTGGTCGTAAGTGCGCATGCGTTGCTTTGTCGCGTGGGGAGGAGAAAAAAGCGGGAGGAGAGTCGGAGAGGCTTGCTGACGATCGACGCTTACGTCACCTTCCCGTAGCTCACACCACAAACGAGTCCCATAAACCACGTGGCTCCGATAGAGCAGTTGGAGATACTCTGAAAGCTGGGCACACTACTGCAGTACTGAGGAGGAGATTTGACGGCCGCATCCCTAGCGTTTAAGCTGAGAACAAAACCCCATAGGGGACACCATGAAATGTGTATGCCATGTTTCTGACGCAGCTCTCGGATGACGATGCCGAACGCTGGGTCAGTGTTCGGCTGGGGCTCGTGTGTAATCGGTGAACCACTATAATTCACACGAGTGTCGGCCGAGTGATGACGCAGCACTCGTGTCTATAATCTGTGAGCCGCGCTCGATCGAGAAAGATCACGTAAAGAATTGTAGTTCAGGGGCCTTGTGTTGTGTAAGCGCCGAGCTCTGTGGAAAACAAGCTGCCGAGGCTGACACTGTACGGAGCGCAAACTCGTCTGCTTCTTGCAGAGGGGTTACGAGGACGTCAGAACGCCAAGTTCTTATTGGCTGATTGAAAAAATGAAAGGCGTTTATAATTCCCTGGAATGCCAAATTAGAGCGCAGCTCTTGAGGAGGAGGAGGGGAAGGTGCGGAGAGGAGGCTATGCCCTTCCTCCTCGTCCGTACCCTCCCCTCCTCTCCTGCTCCCCTCCCATTTAGCGCAAAATGTTCGCTAACTTTCCCGCTAAATATACCGGAAAAATTTTCCCGCTAAATTTAGCGGATATAATTCCCCGCGAATTTTTTTCCGGTGAATTTAGCAGGGAAATTTTTCCGCTAAATTTGGCGAGAAATGTTTTCCGCTAAATGTAGAGGGGAATTGTTTCCGCTGAATTTAGCGGGGAAACTTTTCCGCTAAATTTAGCGGGAAAGTTTTCTGCTAGATTTAGCGAGGAAATTTGCCCATAATGCAACGCGACGTGACGTCACGAGTGACATCACTCGTGACCCTCGTGACGTCACACGTGACGTCACGTGTAACGTCATTATGGGAAACGTCCCAAAACGCTACGCGCGGTCGACGCCGACGCCGACGCCGCTCGAGCCGGAACCGTGGCGCCTGAGAGCTGCGCTATAAAACAAATAGTGAGTAGACCTCAAGGCATCCAGCATTGAGGTCTCACCCAGTATCCTTTCAATCACAGCCAATCAGAGCTCGGCTTCGTTCCGACGTCACCGCAACTCCCGCGCAAAAAGCAGACGACTTGCAGTCCTCATAGTTCGATACCCTCGTCGATGGTGAACCCGAAACTCGTCGACGCGTCAGGTAAGCAAATGTATGTCGCAAGAAAGGAGGCGCTGACCTTGGGCACTGCCCTTGGCGGGACTGTCGTACCGGACGCATTAATGCTCTCCGGGTATTTGCAGCTTGCCTTCGTTAACGAACGCGTACCCCGAATGCATTAGCATGGCGCCACAGGCTTAGGCCCCCGAGAGACTCGAACCAAAGCGCCTAGTGTTTTTTTTTTTTCATTACGTTTATTTCGACGTTGTATAGTTTTTATTACTCTATGTTCATCGCTTGTCGGACGAGGCTGACACGCGACAATATTTCTACATCGATATTTGATAAGTAAACCCTCGTTCAACATCATGGAATGAGGGCTCCTTGTAAATGTACATTATTTTTTTTTAGAGACGAAATTAAAAAAAACTTCTAATTGCGTCATTCGTGTGCTTCTAGCATATAGTAAATCTCGCAATCAATCATCTGAGCTGTCAAGGATAATTGCGCAGCTGACAGTAAATACGATAACTCAGACATAAAAAGAGTTGGGCAAATCCTTTTGCTCCTAATTGCCTCGAGAGGTAGATGAACCTGTTAAAGGTAATTCCATGTGGTTTAAGCCTTCTTAGGCGTTCAGGTTTAGCGCGACAATGGAATGTTTTTATTTTTCCGGAGACAATATTTATATATCCAGACAAATTGGACTGCTGGTATGTATGATTCCCTGCATGTATGCGATGGACGAATCCCCACCGGAAAATCCGGTATAACTTTTCGCTATCCTGTATATGGAACCGGAAATCTATCTGGATTCTATCTGGACTCTATCTGGATTTTAGGTTTTCAGAAATTATTCCTTTGTCTGCAGTCTGGATTTCGGGTTTCCAGAAACAAATTTCCGGTTCCATAATCCGGATATTGAAAAGTTATACTGGATTTTTCAGTAGGGATACCTCTGTTCATATGTGTGTGCTTGTATAGACCTTTTCTGTGTACTCTCGCCCCCAGCCATCTAATAGGCGTATCCGGTATGGGCGACGAAAAAATAATCCAACGTTTCAACCTGCAAATAGTAAAAAAATAAAGGGGAGGCAAAACGAGAAAGTGTGACGGTTACGCTTATATCCTAAATGCCTTCTATTGGCGTGGCAAAGGCAAAACAATGTTTTCGCCCATACTGGAAGTGACGTCAATTCAAGATGGCGGCGCACTTGCAGAAGAGGTCATAATTATATCACGGGCACTTTCATCATTGTACGTGGTTTCCAAGAGGGAAATAATCGGAACTTAGCAGATGAATGAACCGTACTTATCAGTTGGAAAAAAGACTACCAAATATCCGAAAGACAACTAGTTTTTGGCGGCACCGGTATTCGAACTCTGAACCTACCAATATGCGGTCGGTACATGCCCGACCGGACACTGGGAGACCCGGAGTTCGAATCGCGGCGTAGCCAAAGGTTTTGCCTTTCGGTAGCTTCGTAGCCTCTGTTCCATTCCATCAAGCACGGTTCATTCGTACTCATAACATCGATTAATACGCCCGTATAAATATATAGGAGTATACATGCAGAGAAAACTTAATACTACAAAGTGTGCACATACATTACAGCGTACCCTTTTTACATTTGCGGTTATGCAACAATCCCGTTTTTCACCAGTTCACTTGAATTCGTTTTGACGCAGAAACAAAAACGCAACTACAATCACTGCTTGCATTAAAACAAATTGAGCAGTCAAAAAAAATTGGGTTGTGTGTATGTTTATACAGCCTAGAACTTGGTCTGCCTCAACGGGCGACGAGCCTTCCAGCTGTAGATGAGCAATTTAGCCAGTGCAGTACAAACCGCTAGCCTGAGAACTTTAACGTTTGCACGCTGTAGTGATACACGACCGCACGCCAAAACGATGCTCATCCAGATCGAGACGGGCAGGGGTAGGGATTGAACCCAGTAATCCCTGGGTTCTGTGTTATTAATGCGAAAGCATTAACTGTCTCATGGAGCGAGCTGACGTCATCAGTTTGAAGCGCGAAAACGGCTCCTAGTTTCCGCGATCGCCTTCGGTTCCATTGGCTGGCGCGCGTCGACGGGGCTCCCATTGGCCGCTGCGCCATGGCCTCCGAGATCCCGAAGCGCGCGCGCGCTAGTACGCAGCAGACGACGGCAGGCGGCTTGCATGCTTTCGCATTCACAACTCATAAGAAATGCTTAGCTGTACCTCGAGCTTTTCTTTTTTACAAACGTGCATTGTATAGTGTGTGTGTGCGTGTGTGTGTGCGTGTGCGTGTGTGCGTGTGTGCGTGTCTGTGTGTGTGCGCGTGCGTGCGTGCGTGTGTGTATGTGCGTGTGTGTGTGTGTGTGTTTGTGATGTTGTAACCCTCCTGCTATAATGCCCCCTAGGCGATGTAGGTATATGCATAAAGAAGTAAAATAAACTAAAACGCGCTTCTGACGCGACGGTTTACTTCGTGCGTGACGTAAAAATGCGGCAGAATTCCCCGCGTGCCTAGTGGCTCGTTTTCTTTTTTATAAAGAACGGCTTGATCTTCCGCATATCTTTTCCTTCAGGCGCAGTTGAAACTAAAATTTTACGCATGAGCTTTGGGGCGACGACGATACAGCGAAGCAGACGTCATATTCTATTAAAGGAGGTCATCACAGCGAAGCAAGAATCAATACGGAATAAAAGACTGAGAAATATATAGGTATATCGAATTCGTAATTCACAGAGAGACGCATATTTCCGTTATGGCAACTTATTTATTCAGCCAGATATTCTTAATATAAACTCCGGATAATATACACCATCGCTCGAATCCCGTAAAACCATTTTTGTGAAAATAAATGCGTAAACTACATGGAAAAAGTACTCCATAGTGAACAACGAGCCGACGAGATTGCGATATAATCCATGATAAAAGTGGTACTGAAAAAAAAAAAAACTTTGAGAAAAGCTTGTTTTGTTGTTTTTTGTTTTTTTCTTCTTGTGAGTGAAAGTTTGATTCTTTGCATCTAGGGGCTGCTAACAAACATATGAATACCACTTCGAAATAGGCTTTATGACTTCGTTTTTTTGTTGTTTGTGTTGCTACCTGCGTGAATAAAGATACTCGTGGGACAAGTAAAACAAAATTCGACCATGAATGCAACTCTTGATTTTGAATGTCAAGAAGCGTGGTGTCTTGTAAGCCTCGGGGAAGAACGGCGCATCTTCAATCATGGACGCTTTATTACAACACTAGAGGAAACAAGGCTGCTTCTTGAAGTAAAAAAAAGAATAATAACTGAGCAAAATCATTGCGCAAGATTCGGAGCCAAGGGAAACGAAACCAGGGGACGAAAAAGCCTGTTTTCCCCATTCATTTACAAAAATTGTATATAAAAAAGAAATTCGTTTGCCAATTCAGAGGCTGGTTATTTTACATTCCCAAATATTGTTCGTAATGCTTTTTTTTCAACGACATTTACAAAGAAGCGGGACGACGGATGCATCAGAAATATAATCGAGAAAATAGGACATGCTCTATACTAAAACTTCAATAAACGTTTCTTTTTTTTTTTCATGAAAATTTATTTATGAAGCGTTTAATTATTTCCAAAAGACCGCTATTGGGGTTTCTTTGTACTATCTAGCATTTTCGTATCTGTGTGAAATAGCACGTACATGTAATACAATTTTACTGTGCCAGGACGCAGTACCATAGAAATACCTTTCTTTTTGTGATTGCGTGAGACATTCTGAAATCTTTTCCTGAAGAAATCGGTCACGCTGATAGTTTGAATATATTATGAACAAGTCTTAATTATTCCAGTTAATGCGTGTCTTCTAGGTAGACTGGTAGTCTAGGTGACACTTTGGAATATATTATAGTTGTCAGCAATCGGCAGCTTTGATTTCCAAGTTATAGTCGACTAACAAACAAGTCGTGGCACATAATCAAAAACAGATCTGTTGCAATTATTTTTTAAAATAAATACTAAATTTAGTGAGCAATACTGAAGTGGAATTATTTTAAAACGCAATTTTGTTCTCACAAATCTACCTTGTCATATTTAAAGTTGACCCCAAGACATCTTACTACACAATTCACTTACTAGGTTTTAACCAATTTAACAAGTATCTAACTAAGTTAATTTTGCAATTACTTTTAATAAATGCGCATGATGTCGGTGTGTTACAACACAAACATTAATTATAACAGTTTCGCGTTAATTCAACGCCATATAAACAAAATGATGCTTCAGGTGGTGACTACACGTAGCACATGTGTTGAGGGTAAATTAACATCTCTAGTAATATATCTGTAAATCTTGTTTAAAACAAAATGGCGGTAGTTCATTTATACTACAAGGCGTTTCCAAGGACTCATCGCCAACTTCCTTGGACATCAACGCCTCGGCGCTTGCATTAAAATTAAAATTTTAACTTAACAACAACGAACATCGCAATGTTCCCCGATTATATTAATTAAACTTTAGGGACGCGTATAGTTTTTATTCTACGGCTCTACATTTTTTTTCTTTTTGGCCCTGAATCTTTTGCGCTACATTCACAAAATTGTCGATTTCTGCTTTTCAAACTTGTTTTAACAACTTATCAGTGACCTTCACGTGGGACAAAACAAAAACATACACCCCCCCCCCCCCCAAAAAAAAAGAAAAAAAAATATCAGCTTAAAACAGTTAAATATCCAGAAGCCTTTTCAACTCTATGTCCAAACCAACGGAGTAATTGTTTACCGCGTTTCCGTGCTGAAAAATTGTGATGGACTCTTTCAGCAACCGTTTATGATCTCCTCTTTCGGACAATACCACCGTCGTGGACTGCCAGAAGGTAGATACAATTCTGACACTCAAATAAATGTTTCGACACCTCCGAGTACTGACCCTTGTTCTTAACACTACGTTTATGTACTGTTATACAATCACTTAGGCAACGTTTTATACGATCATTTAGGCAACGTGCTGCACAGTGTTACGTAGGACAAGCAAAACGTTGCTCTAAGTGATCGTATAACAGAACACAAACGTAGTGGTAAGAACAAATATCAGTACTCAGAGATGTCGAAACATTTAATGGAATGTTAGAATTGTGCAAGTGTTCATTCACGTAAACTGGAGTGCTTGGGCAACCGTAATCGAGAGTCGCTGTCGTTAGTTTATGCTTCTTTGCCTTTGCCAGGATTTGATTTATCTTTGTACGCTGAACGAATTGTAAAATACTGTTGTTCTGGCCTTCTTTGAATGGTGGGACACGAAGACAGATATCAATGTCGGAGTCTTTGACGGGTTTATCCAGAATGCTGCCAATTCTTTTAACGATATCTTGCGCATCTCCCTCCGAGGGCACCCTTTGATCTCCAAGGTTGTTGGAACGCTGGTATATTTACATTTTCTCGATATGTGTTTGTATAGCATGGCGTTCTCGATGTCAAGCTCCTGGTTCCGGGTTGTTAAGTGCTGTATCTAATTTAGCTGTTCTTTCAGCTCTTTTGTATTCCTTAAGATTGTCGTGTCACTACTAAATGTTACGCTTTCTTTGACACCCCGTATTTCTGCTCGGACCTCTCGGCGCATATCATCATTCGTCTTAGCGAAGTGCTTGGTTTCACTGCTCATGTTTGCAAAGCAGTCTCTCGCAAACAGAAGAACACTCAGAGACTCGACAGCAGTGCACTCGGAAATATTTACAGAAACTTACTATTTGGTGTCACATAGAAGTGTGTAACTAATTGAATGTCACCTAGACTGTCCGAGAATTAGTAATCCTGTTCTGCCTAAATCCTAATGCTCCGCAAGTGATAAACTTGTTTAGGAACAGAAATTGTCGATCTACAATGTCAAACCGATTTTACAGCATTTTATTCTTGAACACATTGAACATTTTTCCCAGTTAGCATGTGCCTGTTTAATTTATAATTGAGTTAAATCAAAATGAAAATCCTTTCCGGAACGTGAGATAACTGATAAGTGATCCTCTCATGAATCGAAATTGGTAGAGAAATCTGAGCACATTAACCTTTTCTTCGAAATAAAATGTACATTCCACGTTTCACTACTACTTTTGATAGCCATAAATGACCACACGATTCCGCGTTGTGGTATTGGCACTCATTGTTACATTTGACAATGAGATAACATACATACGTATTCTAATATCGCTTGGGGCTTTTAGATAACTATATTTGCCTTTTTTAGAATTGGTGTTTGTTTTTGTCGAAGTGCGTTTCTGCTTTGAAATGTCGAAAACTTATATCTGAATTTTGCAATAAAAAAGGGCGTCAAACATGATCGATTTTTTAAGTTTCTTTACATGCGGCAGGGTCGAAGACAGTAATTACAAGAAATAGCATATAGACCCCTTTCCAAAGTGTGCCCTCTGTTCGAACCTTCAGAATCCCTGCACAATGGTGGACGCAAAATACACCGCCAATGTTGGAACTTGAAAAACTCTACTAATGACACTTCATTTCTAGCTTATGTAGTTTTTGAGTCTCAAATTTTGTGGTGTTACTTGTTCCGTCATTTGTGAAGTGTTTTAGACATTTTAACAGTGAGCAGAACACTTTCAAACGGGGTCTATAAACATATTAGGTTCAAGAAGGTGTCAACTAGTGTCAGCCGTTACATAAAACGCAGTCAATTTAATGCCCCTGTTAAGGCTGGGGCACATATCTGCGTTGGTTGCATTCGCGTGCAACCGCAACGACCGTAACGACAAAGTCACCGGGACAAGTGTTCGCCGTACACAGCATGGCAAGCGAAGCAAGGGGTATACCTTCGCGAAGCAATCCATGAGTCACGGTTTTTGCGGTGTTTTGGTCGTTTCTGGTTGTTTAGTTTGCATGCGAACGGAACCGTTGCAAATGTGTAAACCAGCCTTTACAGGGGCCGTTTCAACGGCCGTTCAGCCAACGATTCTTTGCGCCTTCCCACTGTCATCGAGCTCAACTCCGTTGTCCGATGTTACTATACTCCGTTTCACCCACCGTGGTAGAGTGACTGAGGTATAGGAGGTATTCACTGGCCGCCATATTTGAGGTCACTGCTTGAGGCGCATGCTCAGACCGAGCTCGCATTAATAGGCTGCCAAGACCGGCAATCTTGATGGTGCGGGGTGCACGTTGAAAAATAACTGTGGAAGCTCGCCATCATCACGTGCTCAGCATTAGCGCACACAGATATGGCCGCCAGTGAATACACCCTATAGGCCAGCTAAGTTCAACTCAATGATCGCTAGCGGATCAGTGAAAGCTGGCGCCGCCGTCAAACTCCGGCCGATCGCGATTGAGTCAACTGTCCTTTGCTCAACCTCCCCTACCTAGAGGGAGAAAGAGGCCGGTGTGTGTGTGTGTGTGTGTGGGGGGGGGGGGGGCGGGAAGGCTTCAATGGGGCTCCTTTTTGGGAGGAGGGAAAATCAAATATCAGTATGGCGGAGGTTGTTTTGGTTCACTTGTTGCCCTTCGACCATCGTCGATCCACAAGTGTCGTCCTCTTGTGCCCCCTTGCGGGGTTGGGCTGGTCTCGTGCGCCCTGCGGGGTCCTTTCTCCATGTCGGTCTTCTTGGGGTCGTTCTCTTGGCGAGGCCTAGATTTTTTATTATTCTAGTTACACATTGGCTTTTTGATTAAATTCTATCTGAGCCACGGATCCTATACGTTTAATGTAGTTTAGCTTTAAATCTGCGGAACCTTCGAGGCGGGCGCGGACAAGGGGCCTGTTATTTTTATTCTTTTTACATTTCCCCGACCTAGAAACATGTACTTTGTTCAAAAATAGTTGAGCCAATAACTGTCCCCCAAAAGGCAATTTTTGGCGACTTCCGAGTTTTCCTTCATCCGGGCACTTGGTTGCCAATACGCTTTCCGGTTCCGGAATGAACGTGCTGTTGTTTGTGGGAGTTTACTTTGTGTCATATTGATTTTAGTGGTAAACTTAGAAATAAATTCCACCGAAACGCCCGGTATTGTGCTTACCAATGCACTTCGCAATTGCGAGAAGCTGTGAACCAACTCGCACAAGTGACTTTGTTTTGTTTTCTGTCGTGATAAACATCGCGGTCGTCACCCCTCGCACATGGACGCCGATGCGATCATGTTTTGTTGACGAAGCGCCGCCGTGTCGATGAGACGACGCTGGACATGAAGTATGAAACGTGTGTCGATGGGCCTGTTAACGACGAAGTTCGACGCCGAGTCTGCCAGGCCAAGAGGTTTTATCAGCATATTAAACTAGTCAATTAACACGAAGTTATGAACAAGGAACACCCTTATACTATTCATGTTTTAATGGTGTCTAATAATACGGGAATATGTGCGCGTCATAATCGGATTGGCCATTCTAAATTATGCGAAAAATAAGGTGTTTTAAAATAAGCCTTCAACGCACAGTGCTAGGGAGGGACATGGCCGGACTGTTCCGCAAGAATTCATACATGGTACGTCTTGTTATTTTTTTTTCTGCAGTTACGGAACTTTAATGCAATTCGCACACTTGGCGCGTTTCTCGTCTCGGGTTTGATTACATTACTCCGATATGCTTCTAGGAGTTACCGCGTCCGCGCTTCGTATGCCAACTGTCAAATTAATCATTGAATTGATTCCCGTTCCGCCGTGCTTCATATGAAGCCCGAGAATAGGCCCATTCCCACATGTTAGTGGCGCTCGACTGCGTTTTGAGAAGTTACGCTGAGCCGAGCCGGTTATATAGAGAGTTTGTTCTTATTTGGTCAGAATAGGTCGAAAATAAGGGCACCTCATTGGCTGAAATTGTTTCAATTACCTTGGCCTGTCGGCTCCTCTCATTGACCAAATATTCCCCTAGCGGAGGCAAGGAGCTTAACGAACACCCTCCAATCACGATTTCTAGGTAAGGATGTACTCAAGGTAATCAGGTAACTGACTTTCTTAGGATTCTTGAACTATATATACAAGCAAGAGTAGTTCAGCACAAAAACCGAGATTTCATTCAGAAACGTGGAATGTGTATCGGCTCAGCTGTTGCTCCAATTTTGTCAGAGATTTATCTAAGTTTTCTAGATCTAAAGCTGCATGGTATCATTCAGAACCGTTCTCCTAGCGATGTTCTTCTAAGGCGATACGTTGGAGACCTTTTGATATGCAGTACCGATTCCAAGTTAACGGTATATCACTTGAAAAGGCTGCTTTTGACAGTTCTCCACAATTAAAGTTTTAATTTTTACAATTACTTACAATTTTTAGATCTACAGCTGAAACATCCGTCAAGTTTGTGCTGGGAATACGGCAAGCCAACTGCAAACCTCTCCCACTATTTCACAGTTGTCACTCAAAACTTGTAAAGGCGGGCATTGTTCGCAATCTACTCAGTAGTGCTCCGAAAAAAACATGTTCCAACTTTATTGGGTCTGCTCCCAAGCACCTCTTTGACCGTTTTAAAGCCGCTGGGTACCCTCATGATTACGTTTTCAATCAGTTGTTGTTTCTCATCTCTGTCAAGAAAAAGTGCCAACGTGTTCTTAAACCAGCTGAGCGTGTGGTTCTTCCGTTTTTTTTTCACCAGATTTCACATAATCTTAGATCCATTGAGAACAGGTATGGTATTAGCACTATGTTCAGCAATGACTACAGACTGAATCGAATGACTCCGTTTGCTTCCGCCAGAGCTGGTTGCACCTGCAAACATAGGAAAAAATAGCTCAGTTGCGTGTTGGGAAAACTATACAGGATCCAGTTTGATTGCAGATTATGCTACATAGGACAAACCAAGCGCTGTATAAGCGATCGTCTCACCAAACAGAAACGTTGTGTCAAGAACAAAGATTCATATTCGGACGTGTCAAAAGACGTTTTTGAATGATATAATTGTCTACCTAACTGAGACTCCACCACCATAACCCTAACACATAAAAGATGACCGGAAACATGTGATAAAAGAATCTATAACATTCATGAACCCTGGAAATGCTGTGAATAAGCCATCCCTCACTTTGAATGCAGAACAGAGATGGGTCCTACAGATTTGATGCCCTTGCGTGTTAGGTCAAGTGTGTCGAACTGACCTAGGAGGTTTTGGTTGCTTTTGTCTGATTTCAAGTTTTATCACGATCAGTTCGCTTTGCGTCGGGTTCGTTGTGTCCTTCCTTTTCTAGTGGTCCGGCTTTCGCCAGAAAATTGTACATTTTGAGCGATCCTTGGAAAGTCTTTCTTTTTGGTGACACTGCCGGTGTTAACAGTGTTTGAAAAAAAAAATACCTTTCGTTTTTTTGTATAAAGGAGGTCATTGCTTTTCAATTTTATTGTAAAGGTTACTTTGTTGTACAGTACTGCTTGTGGCACGGGATTCCCCATCTCTCTCTTTCAGCGAGTGACTCGTCGCAACTTTAAAAATGGCTGACCAACTACACGCTGTATAAATATCCCCACAACCCAATTTTTTCTCTCTCTCTTTCTCTCTCTCTCTCTGCCTATGCGGAGCGCAAGTTCGTCTGCTTCTTGTTGTAGTGATGTCAGAACGCCGAGCTCTGATTGGCTCTGATTGAAGAATAGTGGGAAGACCTCAAGGAAGCTTGCTTTAAGGTCTACCCACTACCCTTCAATCGGAGCCAATCAGAACTCGGCGTTTTTCTGACGTCACGGCAACTTCTGGGCAAGAAGCAGAGGACTTGCTCTCCGGATATAGCCCTTACGTTGTCGAATGGATTTCAGCTGTGTTTGAGACTGTGTTTTTCCCTCCCTTTTCGTCCTGATAAAACCTCTATCTGATAAAACCTACCGGAAGAAGAGCGCGCAACCCTGCAAGGAATCCTTCTACAATCAACCATCCATCTCGCACACGACATGTCACGCGCAACAATTGCCAGAGAGATCTACGGTCACGTTGGCCACAAAATCGTTTAAACTTTTTATGATACTAGGCTTCACGAATATTGCAGCGTACCCCCTCCTAGTATTTATAACATCCTTGGTTATGAATATGGCAATCAGGAGCCTTCATCTTGTTTCTTGTTGTTTACCTTACAAATGGGTGTATACATCTACGCACATATCGACTAACAATATATTTTCGATGTCGTCATGTGTATCATATATAAAAAACATATATAAAAAAACACAATAAATTGAATTTGTAACAAGCCGGAAGAAAAGCTGGAACATTCGACGATTGCATGTAACCCGGCGCGAGTGATCTTTCAAATGTTTCGTCGAACATTCTTGTTTCGGTGCAATATCAGATTCTTTATAACATGTTTCTTTACGTATGTGCTATACCCACTGGCGAAAACAAATGTAGCCCTTCAATTTCCGGTCAGGGATCCACTCGCTCACAAAGTCCGAGAATTTTTCAATTGGACATTCCATCAGCTGGAATCTTCCCTCTTCAATCTTTACAACCTGATCGTCCGTCTTTTTCTACGTTACGAGTACAATTATATGATCGCGTAGCCCTGCGAAACATATTACAAGTTCGAAAATTTCGAAGCCCCTAATAATATACATTATATGTGGTCCGTAGGCTTCTCTTTTTTAACCACAAAACGGCGATAAACATTCGTCGATGTCAAAAATGCAAGATCGGTTAAAATCGAAAAACATCGATGAACATCCGTTGCTGTCAAAAACACAAAATCGGTTCAAACCGTAAAAACACCGAATTCTTGAAATGTTTGCTCCAGTTAGAGCTGTTTTTTGTCAAAACCCTTCTCCTTTACACATTTTCTTATTACATCTTTTTTTACGGATAATTATATTTTCTGTACTTCGTTTCACCTTAAGTCCAGACGCAGCCGACACTACGAGCTGATCGCACCAATCAAACAGCGCGAAAAGTGCACCATCATGGTGTTTGTCATGTCTCTGTGCGTGTTCTATACGCGGAGCGCAAGTTCGTCTGCTTCTTTTGCAAGGCCTGTGGTGACGTCAGAAAGACGTCGAGCTCTGATTGGCTCTGATTGAAGGATAGTGGGTAAGCCTCAAGGCAGCTTGCTTTGAGGTCTACCCACTATCCTTCAATCACAGCCAATCAGAGCTCGGCGTCTTTCTGACGTCACCATAAACCCTGCAAAGAAGCAGACGAACTTGCGCTACCCATTATAGACCAACTCAACTCACTGACGTCACGGCATGGCGGTGGCGCTGCTGTCGGTACTGCACATGCGCAGACGCCTCACTGCTTTCGAACTTTGTTTCTGCGCAAGCGCAGTGCCACACCTGGTGTGGGCAAAGCGGGCTTGTTTGTATAAGCACTGTGTTGGTGTATATCATCGCTCAACCAATCATAAACAGAAAAGGTTTAATGACTTGCACTATTTGACGCTGCTTGATTGCCTTAGCTGCGTCTGGACTTAAGCTGAAACGAAGTGTAGCGTCCGTCCGAACAATATCACCGAAAAACACCGATCTCTTAAAAATGAATAAACACCCAAAAACATCCGCCTCTTTCCCTTATAAATAAACACCTGAAAATCTAGTCTAACGATATCACCTGTGAAGAACCATTTCATATGTATACTTTTTACCCTTTTAAAAAAATGCGATACGGAAAAAATATTGTCATATACCACTCTGTAGAAGTGATACGTTACAATATTCTACCGGAACATTTTCAGAGTCGCGAAAGACAAAATGAAGAAGTAGGTTTTTGTGGTTCGAACACAGTGCCTTCGCGTGGGAGCTTCGCGTGATGCCAACTTGGCCGTACACGCGGCAGTATACCAATTTTCTAATTTTATCAAACACAAAAGGACACTTAAGGCGCATTTCCAGCGTACTTTTAACATGAAAGGTGTGCGATATCAGTCGAGTGCTGGTGTATTCAGAGTGTAGGTGGAGGATATCCAAATAAAAACAGCGCACAAGCAGTGTGCTGTTTTTAATATGATGGCCTCTAACCACCTAGCTCAACTCTCAACTTTCCTACAGATGTGGGGAAGCTCTTCTACTCCCTCGCCCATGATCGACTTATGTCTTCAATGACGGCGTGCAATCGAAACCGACGATGAACTTTTCTTCAGGAACTCAAGTGGTGTAACACTGGATAGCTTTCTAGAACTGCTGCAGTTCTACCTACTATCCACGGTGGAAGGTTGGCGGGATCGGTGATTTCTGCAAAAAGGGGGTAAATGCGTGGCATCCATTTTAGTGACATTAGACATTTTCTTTGCGGAAGTAAACTGATTTAGAGAGGTCCCTGGGAACCCAAAACTTTAAGAACAATGGTCAGAAATGTCGATGACTTCTTAGTGTTTATCGTGGATTGTGGTGGAGCGGGTGTGACAGCGAGATCGGTAGCGAAGTAATGGCAGCTTTTGCAGAGTGTGGCGGAGTGCTCCGGTACACAGTTGAGGTGCATAAAGAATTAGATCTCCACTTTCTTGACGTCTCTCTCCGCCCCAGTGAAGGTCGTATATGATGGTGTCGCTCTCCACGCTATAACAAAGGACTCGTTGAACTACAGGTCGGCTCACTCAAAACCGATTAAGAGGGGCATAGCGGTCTAGTATACTTGGGGGCGGCCTTTGAAAAAGTCGTGCTCCCATACGGTGGGCGAGAGTTCCGGGACACTGGCTGATATGTTACGAGAAGCGGGGTTTCCGGCGCCGTTATTGTTTGACGTTGCAAGCACTCTATCGAAGCGGATTAAGGGATTCCAGGCGGAAAAGCCCAGCCTAGGGAAACAAGCCCCGTAGTGATCCCTTTTCCACGTGAGGTCTCCCACAGTTTAAAGTACGTCGGCCGCAGGTATAGCATACCGCGGTGGTATTTTCAGCCCCCATGAGAGATTGAAACAAATATCTGCTATCGTGAACGTGACAGCGGAAAGGTTCTCAAAAAGGTAGTGCAAGGAGAAACACTCGAAGCCGTTCGTAAGATGCTGTGGGGGGCTTTTGCACAAGATTCCCCTCCCGTGTAAAATGTGTTATGTCGGGCAGTCTGGAAGGCGTTTAGACGATAGGCTTAGAGAGCATAACTTAAGAAGAAAGGAGGCACAACGGCGGAGTCGCCTCTGTAGCCTATTGTTCGTAGAGAGCCTAGATTGTAGAGAGGTCCAACTCAAACCATGGAGAGAGTTAGCTGTTTAAGGGCGGACGCCTCCATCGGAGATTGGTCGCAAGTGCGCATGCGCTGCGTTATCGCGTGGCTAGGAGGAAAGCAAGCGGAAAGGCGGAAGCGCTCGCAGACGACCAACGCGTTCGTCACCTGAGCTAGTATTGCAAACGCGGCCCAGAAACCACGTGACCTCTATCGATCAGTTGGAAATTCTCTGTAATACAGGCTCTCTAATTGTTCGCTGCCACCTAGCGGTTGTCGCCGCCTACTCGTCGGGAAGCAATTGTGACGAATTGCGCGGGCCTATGTGCTGCCGTCATTATTACCACGGGATTTAAGGTTCTTACAAATTGCGCAAGCTCTTTCCGTGGCGCAGAACATGAGCGAACGTAATCTGAGTGCAGCGGCTAAAAGGGACTTTCCGCGATGAAAACGATACGTGTGCCGCTAGGGGCGCCCTGGTCGGGCCTTGAGTTATGTCCGCTCCTTGCCTATACACTCTCCGGCTGCTACGGCCCGGGGGGGGGGGGGGGCATCTTTTATTACACTGCAAACTGTCCACGTGTGAACCGTCTATTGGTGACGCTACAATTTTAGGAACAAACAAAGATAGTATGAGGAGAGAAGTGCTCGAGGCTTTTCACATTGTCCCCCTGGGGGATCAGCGCGTAAGTGTCGATAGTGCTTTCGGAAAAAGAAATTGAACTATCGCGCGCGAGAGTGAGGGTGGCCACATGGTGATGTGACGGCTATGAGGGTAATAGGGCAACATGTCTGACTGATAGCGCCTGTTTGGAGTCTTCCTTTATTTTTTGTCCTTTTTGTTTTAAGAAATACAAAACTTCAGTTGCGAGTCAGTGGTTTTCTTCTTTGGGTGTGTCTTCTGCTCTGTCCGTATTTTTTGCTCTGTTTCTACAAAAGGATCAACGAATTCCAACTAGCCAACTCTCGATGTTACTTCTATAATACATTTAGGGTATTTCGTATTTTGTGGTAAGGTCCATGCTTGCATACTGTACATATACTAAAAGTATATGTACAGTATGCTATTAGTCCACTAAAGATATACTTAACGCATGCTTTGCAAGGCGTTTCTAGAAAGAAAAAATTATGATAGTTTTAACGTAGTACGCCTTGCCGGTTGCACACTCGGCTTTTGCGCGCGGACAAAGCGTTGACAAAAAGAAAATAATCGTCATTGCATAGTTTGCTAGAGAACGCAATCTTGACAAAGTCAGTTCAAAGCGTACTGAGCGGCAGTTAATCCCTTTCCTATGACTACTTTTCCATTCGTGGTCGTTTTATAAAGTCTCGTTTTAGCTAGTAAGTATGAACACTGCCGCAAACTTGTCACATAAATCGCCCATCTAGAATATAAACAAGTTATTAGCACAAAGACAAAAAAACAGGTAAAGGGTGTGACTTTATCCTTTTCTGTGGTGCATAAAAATCTGACAAAATAAAAATAAAAAAGAATAATTGCAATACTATTTTTGTCAGTGATATTTTTGAACAAAATTGTTTTTCTTTGGCTTAAATGTAATTCTTGAAGGCCTTTACTTTTTCTGAACGTGATCAGAAAGATGAAGGATTAATATTATTGTTTACATTTAGGACTTCGTAAAAGTTTTGAATTAAAAGACAACGATCTTGTTTTTTTATCTATGCAGAGGAACTATCAAAATCATCTTTTAATTAATTTGAATGATTGTTTTATTTTTCTAAAACAGTTAGTAAATTTGGTATTTTGAAACTATTTCTTGGAGGTTGGCTCCCCAACAACAAAACTCTACTCAATTCCCAATGCGAATATGCGCACTAACCATATAGTAAAGCCGATATTTCATTGTGTTGCTTTCTTTTTATGAAGCCTGAGCCTCTGCTGTAGTTTTCATGACGCAGCACACTAAAGACTTGTCCACACATTTGTGACTGCTTATGACCGTGTGCCTAAACAGTTCTTAAAATCGAATACGACGAGACAAAAACACGCTGGCGCCATCTATAGAGCAGCCGTGAAACATAATGGAATTTCTGCATATTTCCTATTTTTTCTGTGGATCATCATTTATTTCTCGGCTTGAAAAGCAAATATCGACAATGTTATAAACGACTATTTACCATAAATAGTACGTTCCTTTTATCTCGGGAATACCACAAAACCTTCACTTATAAGCAAAGACAGTTCCATATTCACTTTACAGGTGGCGCCAACGTTCCAGTGTGTTCTCTCGTCCCAATAGGTAACAAGAACTCGATCCTAAGGAAACGCAAGTGTGTGCATGATCGGGCCTTAAAGGGAAACTCCAGCGGTTCGGGATTTGAGGGAAAACAGAAATCGCCTTCACTTGGCCTTCAGGATCCCGAATACCAAGATTATTTTTAATGCGGTACATAGAGGCTGCAGATAATCATTTTCAAAGTACTGTGGAAGTCCCTTCTTCCCCAGGGCGGGACGTTACATCCAGAGGTTTCGGAATCTTCATTTTCGCGCATCTTCAGCGCCTATCAACGCTATGCACGCGCACTCTTTTGCTATTTCCAAAAAGGTCGGGAAGAGATGTCACGACTGGTGTCAGTGCCGGGGAATATATACCTGGCAAGCTCGCACTTAATAATAATAATAATATTATTATTATTAATATTATTAATATTACTATTAATACTGTTTATTTTACCATCAAACAAATGATGGAGGAAGACCAAGGAAAAAAGCTGCATCATGCAACTTGACGAGTCCCCAGCCCACCTCTTACACAAACAGCAGTGTCATAATAAACAATAAACAAGACACAATAGTATTCAAAAAGTAATCAGGTGGCAATATTCACGCTTTTCGAAGTAACACATGATAGTTATACAGAGTGATTTTTTTTTAATTCTTTACAGATTTGTTTAAAAGAAGCCATGAAAGCTTTACTTATGTGGTTTGTGCGAGTGAGTTATGCGCCCAGGGGGACAATATGTGGGTGGCTACTTTTTGCGATAGGCCGGATAATTAACTGAAAGTTCGTTGATTAACTTTTTATTTAGTGAAAATAGACATTTGGATCAAATTAGAAACTTGCTGAGCGTTATCGAAAACTACTGAATCAGTCCAGTGGCGGATTCAAAGGGGGGGGGCGACGGGGGCGGCCGCCCCCCCCCCAACAAAGTCGACCCCCTCCCTCCCCCTCCTAGGAGGGCAATTTGACATGGGTGGACCCCCCTTGCACAAGAAAGAATGGGAGAATAGTATCCTTAAAGATTCACTCCCCCCCCCAAAAAAACAAAAAACGGAGTTCCGGATCCGCCCCTGAATCAGTCATTTTCAGAAAGACTTTCAGCGCGTGAGAAGCGTAGCGGTGCACTAAAGTACCACTCGTGGGGCAGGTACAAGGCTAGTGGTTGCGGTAAGGCGCCAACGCAATTGTTCTGTCCCTTATCTAGCCCCAGCCTTGTATGCTCCACGAGTGGTAACTTTAACGCACTGCTGCGCTTCTCACGCTCTCAAAGTCTTTTTAAAAACTGACTGATTTAGGGGTTTTGAGGACGCTCAGCAAATTTCTAATTGAAACCATAAGACTATTTTCTCCTAACTAAAAAGTTAATTAACAAATCTTTTCTAATTATCTGACTTATCGCAAATATTACCCACCCACATAATGTCCCCCTGGCCGTATAACTCACTCGCACAAACCGCATAAGTGTAGCTTTCATGGCTTTTTTTAAAGAAATCTGTAAAGAATAAAAAAGAAATAATCACCCGGTGTACATTTAGAGTGCGCCTAGCAAAGGATACATACACAGAAAACATCATACATATATACATTTAGAAATATACGCAGAAAACGCAACGTTAGATAAATTTCAGATCTCTGAAAAATACTACAAAAAAAAAACCCACACAGTAAAACAAAATTCTCGAATATCTTTTCTCGATGACGCAATAAGATCAATATTTTTGAAGCTAAGAAAATTAGTGAGTTTGGTAGCGTATTAGATAAAATTTGACTAGCATAATTCGTTCTAAGACTAGGCAACTTCCAATTTCGTAAACTTCGAGTGGGCTACTTCCAATTTTGTAAACTTGCACGCGCTACCCACATCAGCGACACGTGCTCGACGGCCGAAACATTCTAGAACGACGTAACGACTGTTCTTTGGTCTTTCGTGTTTTCTCGTGTTTAGTTACATCTTCGGGGAAACGGACGTGATATTCAGATTCACAAGATAAATATACTCTATAGTCGGTGACAGGTCAAGAACGAAGTGGAAGCTCCTCCACCCCTTTCCACTTTAGAAAAACGAACGGTGGAGAGGAGGCGACCTCCTCTCCACCGTTCGTTCCGTTGAAGTGGAAAGGGGTGGGAGGAGACTTCCACTTCGTTCTTGACCTGTCACCGACTATAGAATCTTTGTCTAATTCTTCTGTCTGAAGAACCTCTTCACCTTTCCGCTTAAGGAGGTCTTCGCAAGAACGTCATTTGTCATTTTCGAGTTAATTACATCTCAGCTCAGGTAACTTAATTATCCTTTCCGACGAAAAGTAACTCTTTGTATACCTACACCTACGTGTTCCCAAATCCGCCCATTCACTTCCGGGAAAACGCCAACGCAGTGTTTGGCAACAATATCCGGACCGCGCTGTTCGCGGCACGTCCACGTAATTCAATCAATGCTTCCCGGAAAAATACGTGACTGAAAGTTCGAAAACAGAATGGATGCGCCATCAAACGAAATATGGGATGGGAATGTTGAAGAGTTGGACACGGCGGCGAAAAAATTCGATTAAAGCCGGATGGAGACGAAAGGCTTTCGCTCACGCGCATTCTCGGCCACGCTTCACTTTTCAGAAACATCGCGACAAAAAGTTACGTCAATAAACAAAATAAAACCATTAGGAAAGTCGTACCAAAAAGAAAAGAAAAGACAAATACAATTACGTCATGACGTGCGGAGGCGCGAACCTGGCAAACACATCGAATAGCGCATTAGCGTTACGGGGAAGTCGTGCGAGATGTAATAAATATAGGTACGTGAACCACTTTCGAAATGTTGATAGTACTCTGTTGTTTTTATTCGTGTTTTAAACGGGGAACTTTCCTTCAAAACCCTCTATTGCTGCGCTAAAAAGCTTTAAAAATAAAAAATAAAAAGAAACTCGGAGAGCAAGAAATAAAAATTGATACCGTCCTACAGTGTGGTAGTTCGCAAAAAGACAAAAAATATAACACCAGGGTGTACAGCGTTATTAAATCGATTAACGTGCTCTGTGGAAGAAAAAATCCTAAATCAACACTACGCGTTTTGTTACTATTCATACCAAGGCATTTCACTGATAATCCGCACCTTCGCTTACATCTGGCAAACATGCGTGAGGAGAGGCATGACGAAGCACATTTCGTGTGAATAACAATACTACAGATCTACTCGCTCTGCCTGGTGAGTGTTGAAACGCATTTGCCGCTTGCGTGCAAATAGTCCTGAAGTGCTTGTGGTCCCAAAATAGTCTGTAGGTGGATTAATTCTACGCGGTATCTACGTGATTGTGGTGCGTGCAGCTTTAGAACAGCGCGAAGACAGTCAGCCTCATTGGAGGCATAGGTGTCCCCTCTGTAGATGAGAAATTTCGCCAGTGGAGTACCGCTTCTAGCCTATAGTGATACACGACCGCACACTGATACGGTAGTAGGAGAAATGGTCACTCATGCATCAGTAGGGTGTCGTGTTTTGGGGTATGTTTTACTTTCATTAACAGGGGTGTTGTCTATTTAGGGGGTGGGTATTTTTTTGCTTCAGATTTGGTGTTCTTTCGGCGTTTGCGTTCTGACACACCCGCGTAGACAGCAAGTCGTGTCGGTAACGTCACGCTAAGGCGGTGCAAACGTTACTAGATTAGCTCAGTTGTGGAACTTTCCCTCCGCGGAAGTTCCACAACTGAGGTAATCTAATAGTGTTGGGCGGTGGAGGTGGCTAAGAAACAAAGCAAGTGCAGAAACTTTACGCTTAAAAAACTGTTTTTGCGCATACGCAGCGCACGTGGGTACGCTGAAGGTGATTTAATTGGGTGGCGGCTTGCGCCACTTAACCAGCACTTACATAAATTCAGTGGTTAACATATTTTTGTTAACTCTAAGGGTTAATTGGGACTGCCATCTAAACGAGGAGGGTCTGTCACGGCAAATCACTCGGTTTGAAAGGCTGTATCGCACACTGACGACGGCTTATACGACCGTGTACCTTAAAATACCCTAAAATCTCTTACGACGAGAAGACACGTCAAAGCCATCTATCGGTGAACCGTGCAACACTTGGCATTTTCGTATAATTCCTGCGGTTTTTTTTTCTCGCGCATCATTTTTTTTTAATTTGACAAAAACTTTTGACAATCTTATAAACGACCGTTTCTCATACGTTGTACGTACATCTCGCACATAGCTCAAAAACCTGCTCTCTAGTGAAATGCAGTTCCAGGGTTACTTTATAGCTGGCACCAGGGTGTCAATGTAGTTCTCTCCTGCTAAGAGATCACAAGAACTCGGTCGTTATAAGGCAAACGCATGAGTGTAAAGTGGCCTTTGCACTTGTGCTACTTCGTTCGTTGAAACGAAGTGAACAAAGCGCAGATCACGTGCACGCATACGTCACATTGACGTCACGAAAAGCATCGCATTCATATAAAAAAGGCCTCGCACTAAGCAAGATGCATGTTCTCCGCGGTACAAGTACACAAACGGCGTGCCCTCGATCTCAATTAGAAAGACGGTGATATCCAGTTTGTGGCTTGAGGCGTCTCATGGGCAGTTTGGAGATTGTTTCATGTATTGCTTCTTTTTTCTTCTCATGTTGAGCGGAAAGAGTAGACTTTTGGGTTGCCGGAAGGCAAAGACGCTGTAGCAGTATACCGGGAAAAAAGAATAAACATTATGGAGGGTAGTGTGTCGCTAATCATAAAGAACGAAATCAGCAGTAACTCCTGGAAGGGTTCCGTGATAACCAGCCCTTGTTTACGGACAAATACTTCCCGGGCGCTCCGCCAGGTTTTACTTTCCTTTAAACTAACGACTTTCACGAAAACGCACGGTCCCCAGATACTGTGCTAATGTGCGAACTAACTAAACACACAGAAAACGATAACGACCCTAGAGAAAGTTTCTAAATGACTTTCTTTGATAGAAGAGCCAAGCTCGCCGTTTCCCATTTACTCGAGAAAGCGAGCTCCAGGTTCGTTATACCGGTGGTTTCAAATTTCGAGGAACGTTCGTCAGATATGTTTGTTTGTTTACCTTTAGCATTTGTTTTTTTTCTTCTAGTTTTACTCTGCCACCTTTGCCAAAAATGTATTTTAAAATATATTTGTGGGTGGATGGGTGTGTGATCTTCTTTTTGCACGTACTTGAGAAGTCAAGAAATACGGGAACAATTTCAGAGCACTGTTCAGCCCGCAGTGAATGCTGCGCCATAAATGCTGTTCTTTTTTTTTGCATTTTTTTTTCTTGCTTTGAGAATATTTTCGTAAACTTTGAACGCCTACAATCATTTGTACTCCTCCATACTCTTTCTATAATTGAACTGCCCCTTACCAACGAAATAAAAATTCAAGCTGAAAGCTGATATGCAGTATATCTTAAGAATATTTCTTTTTCAGCAGAAAACCTTAACTGTGTGTGTCTGTTATACTTTTATTACTCCCATTCACTCTCGTTTCTGGGCATTAGGAAAATGATTCGACGGCTCGCTTGCAAATCTTTCGAATTGTTTTGTGTGTTTTATGTCCCCATTTGAAATATCAGTTCCCCTGGTAAAACTTTACTGAAATTGAAATCAATGCACGAAAGGGCTTGGTGTTCATTTACTTTAATGTAGAGCAAGAGAACACTTTTTTTTTAAGAATTGTTGATCACTGAGATTAATATAAGGACCACGGTCGGATGGAGATTCCTGAAGATAGCACTTGTGTTGCAAGATTGAAAGCCGTTTGAAGTCACCCTTTCCACCGACAGCTGACCATAAGAACCTACTACTACACTCTTTTCACTCTGGGCACGACCGAAGCTCAATCAAGCACCACCCAAAGTGCACTGGCTATGGCACACCATTACCATATGATAGTACGGTTAAATATTTAGGTGAGCAGATGCTATGGAATTAACAAGTTGAATGCATAACTAAATAACTGCGCGTCATATCTTCCTATC
>JAZHYW010062132.1:0-18886 GCA_037355805.1 Ixodes ricinus
TATTACGTATTGCTGCTCAAGTACATCGACTTAAGTGTTCAGGATTTTCCGATTCAATTCTCCCTGATGTTGCTGAACGGCTGCTCACGTTACAGAGAAGAAAAAGAGAGGAAGAGAGACGGCGTCCTGCCATTGTGCCCTACATACATCGCTTGTTACATAATCTAAAAAGAGTAGCCTCAAAGTGCGAAGTCCAGGTGGCACTCTCGGCACCCGATAAACTCAGAAGACTATGCCCGAAAAAAAAAACAGAAGAAAATGTTGGATACAGGGTAAATCATCAACACAACTATGTGGACTGCTCCGGTGGAGTAGTCTCACGAAAAACCCTTTTCATGTGGAAAACTCTATGTGGGGCAGTCGTGTTGTTGCAATGCCAGATTGAGAGAGCATGACCTCGCACTCAAGGCTTCACCTGCGGGACATCTAGCGGTGCACATTAGGGACTGCCAATGCACCCCATTGTTCAACAGCATAAAGTTTTACAGCCTTTCAGGGGAAAAAGTAGAGAAATCTACGAAGCCCGCATCATTATGAGAAAAGAGGTGTATGCATCAACGCTCCGTCAATGGCCTCATCGGAGAAAACGGCAACACTTTGATCTGTTTCCTAAAGTCCAAGTCCGGCGGCGTCTTTGGGTGCGGCCCAGTCGACAGAATGTAAAGGATTGTGACATTGTCAACGCGAAAATGGTCCACCATTTAGAACATAAACCGCGGTTTTTCCGGTGTCCTGGAAATCGTTGTCGTTCCGGGCAGCGGCGCCAGCCATTAAGCGTAAACCTTACCCCCTTTTTTAGAGCGGCAGCTCTTAGGCGCCCGTTTCCGGCTTGAGCGGCGTCGCCGTCGCCGTCGGCGTCACCGTCGGCGTGACCGCGCGGTGCATCATGGGAAATATCCCATAATGCACCGCGCGGAAAGGAGGAGGAGGGAGGAGGAGGAGGAGGAGGGGAGAAGGAAGGAGGAGGGGGAGGAGGAGGAAGAAGGAGGAGGAGGAGGAGGAGGAGGAGGAGGAGGAGGAGGAGGGAGGAAGGAGGAGGAAGGATGAGGGGGAGGGAGAAGGAAGGGAGGAGGAAGGAGGAGGTGAAGGAGGAAGGGGGAGGAAGGAGGAGGAGGGGAGGAGAAGGAGGAGGGGGAGGGGGAGAAGGAAGGGGAGGACGAAAGGGAGGAGGGAGGATGAGGATGGGCGGAGGGGTATTTGGTAGGATGAGGAGTTGAGGAGGAGGGAGGAGGAGTTTACCCTCCCCTCAGTACCCTTCCCTCCTCCTCCTCAAGAGCTGCGCTCTAGTTCGGCGTTACAGGGAGTTGTAAACGGCTTTCATTTTTCTGTTTTTTACAGCGGAGCTGTTAAAGGGGCGATGCAACAATTTTTGTACTTTGCGCAAACACCGCTTAGAACGGATCCCTGACGTTAATGACCTATGAAACACGCGTTCGTTTTTCACCCCACGTAATAGAAGTCCCAGAAAAAATATTGAAGAAAAACGAGCAGCGTTCACCCCCTCAACTCGCAGCCAGAACAAGCGGCCACGTGATCTGGAGCCGATTATATGCCGCCAATGTTGATCAAAGCCACGCGCTGGGGTTGGCAAAGCACAGGACACGCGCTGAGTTCCAGACATTGTTATGGCTCGGCTATTGTCGTCGTTGCAGCGATTGGACACGGTCCACTACCCGAATGCTTCTCGAGCTAGTAATTATCACGAGCCCAAATCGAGTGTCCACGCAATGCTCGGGTCCAATCTATGAGCCGCATTCAAATATCGTCACTGGAGGGTACTGCGATCCCCACGTTACGTCATCAAATTTTGCAAAGGAGAGATTGAATGAAAATGATCGCTTTTGTCCTTGAAATTACACCGCAACAAAGGAGTTTCTCGGCCAGTGGCGTTGCGTGCGAGTATCCTTGAGTCCCACTAGTGCCAGTAGCTCGTGTAAAGTGAAAAACATTCCAATTGAATATCGTTGCACAGGTTCCCCAGGATCGTGTCCCGTACAAAAACGAATGTCGACACAACACTCTGGTTGCCGCCGTCGCTCATAGATGGCGGTAGCTGTCCAGAGTGTTGTGTTTGCCGGTTGTCTGCTTGCCGACGTCGCTCATAGATCGCGGAAACATTTCCAGCCTTTCCACTCTGGCTTGCCGACTTGCGGACGGCCATTACTTCCTTCCCACCATAGTACAGCTTCGCTTGTCTTCCTTCTTCACCATGCAAAGTGGAAAGGCTTAACGTTTTCTTTTTCGTTTCTTTCTTTTTGTATTGCTATTTTTAACGCTATTCCTCTTTCTCCCCGCCCCTTCTTAGACTGACAATTTCTCATGTTTTATTTGTGTGAGTTTCTCTTTTAACTGTCAGTACTTCTTCTCTGTCTTTCTCTAACTTAGTATTAAATGCCAGTTGTAAGTAGCGCTCTATCCTCTCTCTACGTTCTTCCTCCCTTTTCTTTGCGCTAATTTTACGAAGGTGTCGCCATATCCACCACCTGTTCCGCAACGTCACAGTCCCGGCGCTTGGTGGACCCGACCAACACCACCAATCACTCTAAAAGATCTGGAGCGTCTGCTCTCCCGCAAAGCACCTGTGGCAGCCAATGCGCTGCAATCTACAGAGGGCTCTCGGAGAACCACGGGGCTGATAATATGTTTAGATCCCAATAAAAGAGTTCACCGCTGCGAGAGTGAACACTGTAGGGCGTCATACTCAACGCCACCTCGCAGCATTTTTCTTTTTATTTAAGCATATGAGCAGTCCCGTCATTTCCCGAGTGCCCTTCGTGGATTGCAGCGATTGGCTCTCTCAATTGCTATGCGGGAAAGCAGACGCTCCAGGTTTCTTGGAGTGCCCGACGCAGTCAGACGACATGTGTCACAAGTGCTCGCGGGCCCTAGTCCTCACCGACCACAAAACCGCAGGCTCCGCGGAGAAAGACGACACGGCCCTGGACATGCTCCTTTCGACCCCTGGCGATTGGCCCAGTTCGCGGCCAGGCTTCTGGGCCTGCACAGTTCAGCTCCCTTCTCCTCCGCCTACCTGTACTGGAAGCAGCCGTCACCAAGCAACAAGAACCATCTGACCAGGCTGGCGGTCACGCTTCGGAAGAAGCTCGCCTCCCATTCGGTCGACCTCGGACTCGTCATCGATAGCGCTGGAGATGTCAACTCCAGCTTCAACTTCCGCGGGTAATGGGCGATTCGCACACTTGCGCTGAGTCGGACCGAGTGCGGTGGTTGCTATGGCAACATCTGCGTCGGCTCCAGCTAACGCGGTTTTTAGCCAGTTGAGTTGGAGCCGACGCAGCTGTTGTCATAGCAACCCTCCGCACGCGGTCGGACTCAACGCAAGTGTACGAATCGCCCTTGAACTAAGAGTGGAACGCGATAACGTTGTCGAGCCCCGTTCGCATCGCCTTCTCATTCGCGTCTCATGCTCAGAGACGCGAGTGCCGCTTCGAGATCTAGAGACGCAATCGCATCTCCGAATCGTCCTGTCACTGCTGTCGCCTCACTTCGGCTTGAAGGGCACGCACATTGTCAATCAATCAATCAATCAGCATATAAACTCCCGCTCGTTCCCAAGCCGTGCCAGCGTGCCTTGCGTGGCCTTGTCAGTAGCGTTTGTGCCTCGCAACCGAAGGGCCGTGGGTTCGAAAACCCCCACATTTTGAAGTGAAATCGTTTGAGACATGCCTGCGACCTTTAATTCGCAATACATGTCCTGTTTTAATCACTTTGATTACACGCGTGACATCAAGTTTCACATGAGCGTTGTGGGATGTTTGAAATTGCCTCGCGAGGGAGATGTGGCTGTGACGTCATGACCCTATCGGCCAATCAGTATTTTCCCTCCCGACCGACACCGACGCCGGTTCTTCTGCGACACGAGCTCCTTAACGCTCTCGCGTGAAAACACCGATAAGGGCGGTTGCCGAATGCAAGGATACAGTTCGGACCTGCCCTTTTCTTGCTCTAGTAGCATTTATAACTCGTTGACTTGATATCTTTTTAGATAAGTTATGACAACACTAACGTTCCGGGACATGCAATTCAAACACACACGGCTTGCACTGATGTCACATTAGCGACCCTCGGCCTTGCTGCTTCGCGTGATCATTCTGTAGGCTACATACATTTCGCATCATCGAAAGTGTTTCTCTCGCCAAGGACAAGTAAAAAAGTCCACGAGCGTGATAAGACATATAATGGGCGTTATCGGGCATGGCAACGAGCAGTCGATGACCCGGTCGCCCCACATCTATAGACCATTTCACAAACAGGCTCCTGGCTATTAACGATGTTGAATTAACCTGAGACTGGGGTAGAGAAGAACATCAAAACGTAGAAAGGACGTTTGAGACGTCGTCTTGTCTATTAGAGCGCAGCTCTTAGGCGCCCGTTTCCGGCTTGAGCGGCGTCGGCATCGCCGTCGCCGTCGCTCGGCGTAACCGCGCGGTGCATGATGGGTAAATTTCTCCCGCTAAATTTAGCGGAAAATTTTTCCCGCTAAATCTAGTGGAAAATTTTCCCCGCTAAATCTAGCGGAATATTTCCCCCGCTAAATCTTGCGGAAGATTTTCCCCGCTAAATCTAGCGGAAAATTTTCCCAGCCAAATCTTAGCGAAAAATTTTCCCCTCGCTAAATCTAGCGGAAAATTTTCTCCGCCCCCCACCCCTCCAGGTCACGTGACCCCCAGGCCACGTGACCCCCCCCCCCTCCTGCCTTCCCCTCATCCTCAAGAGCTGCGCTCTAATTCGGCGTTACAGAAAGTTGTAAACGGCTTTCATTTTTTTTTTCTGTTCCTTCTACGTTTTGATGTTTCTTCTCTACCTCAGTCTCAGGTTAATTCAACATTGTTAATATTCCCCAGCTCGCCTGCGCCCTCACGATTTTTTTAGGCTCCTGGTCGCTGCAATTTTAAACTTTATGCGTATGGCGCCTGCTTTGTTCGCTTTCAGAGGCGACCAACACGCGCGTGCTTTCACGCGAAGATCAGACACACACCGTGGCACTGATTTTGTTAGCCTTGGAACGGTATATCACCACACTGAAAATAACAAAGCTGCAGTGCTGATGTTTCGGCGTAACCCAGAAAAGGCCAATATTGACAGCTGCGTCAGCGCTGGGATGGGTCACTTGGTGACGAGTCCCAGCCGAATCCTGACGCAGCTCTCGTGTACAATCTGTCCCGCGTTGGCCTTCTTTAAGTGACGCCGAAGGCACTGCGGCTTTGTTAACTAGAAGCCGTTGCTTTTTTGTCTTATTTTACACCTTCCCAGCGCTTTTGCTCCACGCCAAAGCTGCGGAGCTACAGGGCTATGGACGCATGTGCGGCGTCTTATATCCCAGAGAAAAAAGCTATAGTGCGCGTGCGCAGAACACGTACCGCACCCGAGTAGACCATAGACGGCGGAGCGCAGAAGGGGATGATTAGAATGGTCTATACTCTCACTTCCAGCCTACTCAAGGTTCTCTGGTGCCGGCTTGCTGACAGCGCCGCCTTTCTACCCGCCGGCGAAGCTCAGCCACCCGTACCACGGCGACGAGGCCCTCCAGTGGCATGAGAGTTTTGCCTCCCTGGTGGGCCCTGTCGGCAACAGGTGTGCCATACCATCAGCGTCGCAGCCACGGCGCTGCATTCAGCCGCGGAAAACACGCTTGTCTCCTTCGGGACGCTTTGCCGCCGGGGATATATCACGGACGACGCCGTTCTTTCCCGGTGAGATCGCGCAGTTCCACCCTCGAGACTCGCTCGTCTTGTAATGCGAAAGCATTAACTGTGTCATGGAGCGTTATCAGCTTTTGAAGCCGCACGCCAAACGGCCACTAAATTTCCCTGTCCCAGTGGAGCTAAGCCTGTAGTCTGTGACCGCGATCTGACGGATAGGCCCCAAATGGCTGGCGCGCGTTATACCCCGTGTCCCAAATAGCGGCCAGGCTCTTTAAAAAGACCGCAAAAATCAGTTTCTTAACCTATCGCCTTCCGATTTTGTACAGTGTTGGCCACAGGTGGTTCATTTTTGCAGCGTAGCTGTTAAGGGCTAGGGTTCCCCAGGATCGTGTCCGGTAACAAAATCTTGTCGACACAAACCTCCACAAACCTCTGGACAGCTACCACCATCTAAAAGCGACGGCGGCAAGCACAACCAGTCTGGTTGCCGCCGTCGCTCGTAGATGGCGGCAGCCTGTCCAGATATCATAGAAGAATGGATAGTTAGGCGCGTTGGTGGGAATCCATCGTAGGAACCGAGTGCGAAAAACAGATGACGAAGAAGAAACACACGTGACGAGCGCAGAACTCGTCACGTGTGTTTCTTGGTCCTCGTCTGTTTTGCGCGCTGTTTCCTAAGCTCTTATCAGTTTCGGTTTAGACTCAGGATGGGCCGTGCGCGTGCCTTTTCGGTGAAAGGAGACTGGGAGCCGAAGAGCGGCGACGTACGCAGCAGCGCGAATGGGTCCGCAACCGACGAGAAGCCGCTGTCGCTTCGACTTCCACCGCGTCCATCGCTTCAGACTCCCTTGCGAAAGAAGAGCACATCGCTCGCCTGGAAAGCCGCCGCCGAGAACAGAACCAGCGATGTAAACGGCCCCGGCGGGCTACGGAGGCCATGGAGGCCAAGTGCAAGCGCGAGGCTCGGCGACGACAGCACTCCACGCCGCCTGAATTAAAGCCCCTCATCCTGGGAAAAGTGGCGCCATTCATTGTTGTAGGAATGCTCGAGGCGCGTGCCGCGCGCCACTTCTTCGAAATTCATGGCGTCTGAAAACTAGCTCACTGCTGCCCACTGATCTCTATTGTAGTAGGCTGGATCGCGGATCGGGAGCCTGTCGGTGTCGCCACCGGCGGCCATTGCTTGACACCAGGCAATACACGCAAGTCTATGGGAGAAACGCACAAAAGTAAGAATATTGAAGCATGTACGCTGTGCTCGGAGGCGAGTATTTTATGGTGTGCTGCGATCCTTATGTCGGGTGTTTGGAGATCGAATCGGTATTTGTCAAACGTTCGAACGCCGATTAAAAAAATCAAACGTACCGGAGCACCTACGGCTGAGCTGGCAAGCTTGCTCTCGTAGTGGAGTAAACAAAGGAACTTGCCGTCAATGAGACCGTCCTCGGGGAAGCCCAGAAGTTGATGAATGACAAAGAAGTTCCATCTCGACAGCGGCTTTCCGGGAGTGAGCGAATTCCGCGTAGCAAAGCCTTCGAGCTTGTCGTCTGCTAAACCCAACTCAACGAAACCGCCACCGACTCCGCGGTAACTCTAGGTAACTCTCGCCTCATTGAGCTGCACTAAGCAGCGGAGTCACTCTCGACCACAAAATATTTATTTATAAGAACTGCGAGGGCTGTCAGTTTTAATGTTTGTACGCAAGCTATTTGACGGGCTTATCGAAAAGCATCCAAAAAGTTTCAGTGCCGACAACAGCTTAGAAACGGGGGAAACGGCACTTTTTCTCGTTCTTCCCATAGAGTCCCATGCATTGGCTGGTGTCAATCAATGGCCGCCGGTGGCGACACTCGGCCCCAGCTGCCGAGGCCGCGGTCCGCGATCCAGCCTACTACAATAGAGATCAGTGGTGCTGCCGCCAGATCTTCCCAAGGAGCTGCACGTGCCTCGTGCATCGACGTACGTTGCGCTACTTTTGAAACATGAAGGGGCTTTAGGCTGAACAGTTCCCGGGTGCGACGGCGAGGTTCCGGAGGAGTTCGTGGAGAACCCGTTTGGCGTCATGTGCGCCATGTGCGACCGACTCTGGTTCGCCGGAGAGTTATCCACGATCGGCGGCGTGTCGGACAAGAAGAATCAGGTAACTGGCGCGTGCGCGTTGTTGCAGTGTATCGAGTCGGCAGACGTCTCACAAAGAACGGGCGTGCAGAACGTGCCGAGATTCTCTGCTCAAAGGCGGTGCCCCGGTTCGCGACCATGAACGGCTACAAGTACCCACCCGTACCGGAGCAGTTACCGAGGTTGAGCGTGGTGGAGGAACGACTAGTGGCGCCTCGACTCCCGTTCAAGAGCTTTCGGCGGTTGACGTGGTATAGCAAAGACAACCGGGGACAATACGGTTCTCACATAACCGAAGTACCCAATCACACCTTAACCCTTACATTTATAAATACTCATTTTCCACCATAGTACAGCTTCGGTGGTTTTCCTTCTTCACGGGAGTGGAAAGGCTGAAAGTTCTTATATAAAATTCGCAAAGGGCGAACTTACCTGAGGAAAAGAGTAAAAAAGAAAAAGGCTTAACTCCTATGGAAACGCAGCGAAGCCACCGGTCTTCCAGCCATAGGGCGCTCTATGGTTTAAAGACCGGTGGCTTCGCTGCGTTTTCACAATTAAGCCTTTTTTTCTTTTTTTAACTTTTCCCCAAGTAAATTCTCTCTTTGCGAATTTTGTAAAAGCAATGCACCACCCGTGGCCAACGCTGTACAAAATCAGAACATGATAGGTTAAGAAACTCGATTTCCGCGGTCGATTTAAAGAGCCTGGCCGCTATATGGAACGCGCGGTAGTTTTAAGGAACGCCACCCCCATGACGCTGCGGGCCCGTGCCGGCAAAAGAAACACGGTGGTTCGCCCTCGAACGCTTCTACTTCACTCGACGCCGACGAACATCGCGGCGTCTCAAGCTATCTACATCGCCGGCGGAAGCAACCTCGTCAGTAGCGAAAACCTGCCCGTCCAACCAAAGTACACTACAGACAGAACTAAGGCAGAGCCGTGTATAGAGAGAGTTTGATCAATGGGAGGCGCGGGCAGAGCCAGGGAGGCACCAGACGCAGAAAGAGGGCTTTGCATGCTCTCCTGACCAACCAGAAGCCGATAAGAACCTCCTAGCGGTGGTAGCCAGAAACAGTTCTGATCAAATGTATATGTTCGTATATGGTTTTACTAAGCTCGTAAGAGTGAAGTGTAGTAACTCTTCGTGGTTTAAAATAGGGTGCACTTGATGTTTCGATCATGATCATGCAGAAAGATGTAAGAACCGAATGCACCGCTCGCACTCTGTTGTGCTCAGACAGAGTGTGACCGCTCGGATGGCAGATCCCCGCACCTCGGCGCTTGGCGCAAGGATTATGTCGATCGTTCCGCTAGTCGCACACTTCCACCATCATTTTGGATGAGCGTGATTAAAACATCACGTGCACCATATTTTCAGTCACCGAGAGTTACACCAATGCAGTTATCAGGTTGGTTTCTCGCGACCACCGCCAGGGTATTATTTCCGGCTTCTGGTTGGTCACATTCGAATTTCTGAAGACGCCCTGGAACACGCCCAGCCCGCTTTCGGTCCATGGCGCCTCCTATTTGTCTGCTATACTTCCCAAGGAATGGTCCAACTCTCTACATATACGGCACTGAACTAAGGGGGCGGCATAGCGTAGCACAACGAGCGAGGGGGTAGGCAGCGAAATCCACTATCGTTGTCAAGTGTCCGAATACACGGCGGGGGGGAACGAACAGCGGTGTGACGCTGGGGGACAGAACAAAGCTTTCCGAAAGCGTGAGGCGCAAGAGGATCGCGATTCAAAGCGTCTCAGGCGGCAGAAGACGAGGCCTTCGAAAGCTCGAGGCCCAAGCAATACGTCGCAGGCGGCAGACTTTCCCGTTCAAAACTCATAAGTGACTTTTAAAGAACCATATTGACAGCATAAAATTATTTTTACATTGCTGGAAAAAAATTCGAGAATGATTGACAGACATATCCTCAAAATTGGATTACAGGGAACTGCTTATTCGTAAATTATTTCAAGAAGTCAGCTTGAAGCTCCCGCGCGGGTCGACGATGTATATCATAGACACGGTGGAAGTAAAGCTTTAGGTCGCGAAGAAGGAGGTACATTTTCCGTTCTCCTTTCCTTATTGCACGATTCGCGGATCGCTGGACAAGGCTCCATGTGGACGTGCCACAGTCTTCTTCACAGTGCCACTCACGGAACGAACTGAACGGGATATGGCTGAACAGAAGCGTTGGCGTACTGAGTACGATCGTGCTTGACGAGCCAAAGTGACTCCGGAGCAGAGAGATAGAAGCAAGATGGCTCGTTCTACTACTACGGAAGGTGGTGCGAGGACAAGCAATTCGCATTTCGACCACTGTTGTGGGCGTTACCGAAAAAAACGCAAAAAAATACCTTACTCGTTTCTTACAAATAGAAGGAACGCGATACCAGCTTACATTACATCAAAATAAAAGAAACGCGTTACCGTTAGAAACAAAATGTAACGCACGTTACTTTTGCGTTACTTATAATTATGAATTAACACGTTTTTTTCTGTTGTGACGTTAGAGGTATGCGTGAACGCCACACTTCAACAAACATTTTCTCCATGCAGAAACTGAACATAATTACCTGATCTTTTGCACGTTTTCACCCAAAATACTAACAAAAGAAAAAGGCTAAAACTCAAAAGTTTACATAACTTGGCGCCTAGAAACACGAAAAAAAATGTAAGTGTAATTTTTTAAGTGTTGGGAAGAATATGTAAAGTGTTACTTAACTACGTTACGCGCTACTCAAAATAAGTAACATAAGTGCATTACCGGTTACTGTTTTCAAAATGTAATGAGTACGTTATGCTGTACCAAAAAAAAAAAGGAACGTTTTACCGGTAACGCCGTCACTTGTAACGCGTTACCGCCAACACTGATTTGGACGTACTCTGCTCTCTTTTCACCTCATCGATCACGTTCGCGCGCGTCCGACCACCTCCAACCACGAGCCTCTTTCTCCGTGCCCGTTTCACGTCTCCTTTTTTTCCGCGTGCAGACGACACCTCGCTTTTCAGTAGGCCCTTTGGTAAATTACACATCAGGGAGAATACTGGGAACATATATACACCCGCTTCAGGCGTTGCCCATAGCCTACTTCATTCTAGAAACACAACGACGGAGCTATTGAGACCGCGGCCGCCGCAAAAGGCGGGGAGCAGCGCGAATGGTTAACCCATATGGTAGCGCAGAGCCACTTCTCGGGTAACCTAGAGTCAAATATAGGGGAGGGCATGGACACGCGGACCTGGGCTGCAGAGCAGATACTCTGGAGGAGGTTGCCCGACCGCAGGGTACAAGGGTGGCGACAGAGGAGGCCCTGACGTGCCCGGGGATCAACCTGGACAACATCTAATCCGGCCCAAGAGCGACCGAACTTGGAGCTGCTTGTGAGTTGTGGACGGTGCCGACTTTCGGACGCACTGATCTCCCACGATATCTGCAGGGTTGTTCCTACTCTCTAAACTTTCTTACTTTCCCCCATATTTCCCCTCACATGAGAATGACCTACTGGCCCCTGAATGTGTAATCTCATCTCATTTTCCTATTTTCCAGTACTCTATCTCCGTCTCACCTTACGATGGACTAGGGCCCGAAGGCCGGCGGGCGGAGCTCTACCTGAAAAAAGCTTGCATCCGCATTGCGAAAGAGTGCGCGAGAGAAATTCCGATACGCCAAACCACGAAGAGCACTAATCTAACGCATATGGTTCTCTGTTATGATAGCGCGCTATTTTATATTAGGGAAATTTTTTTATTTATTTCACATATTATCACTTCTTAGTAGGACTATAATAGGTGTGGGTTAATAAATAATACATAAAAACAACTATACAATACATCACCACTCAGCTATTACAACAATACCACAGAGTACCAATATTTAGTAACCGTGACACAAGTAAAACAATCCTAGAATTACAGTGAGTCATCAGTGTACATATCAATTCGAGCGCAAAACGAGGATAAAGGAATGACAGGAAACCACCAGGCCTCCGGGAGTAGATTCTAATGTAGATTCTAATCACTGATAGTGAATGGAAAAATGAATACATAAAGCAGTCCTTCGGGCACCGGTACTGTTGTAAGTATGACTGTGCTTATTTCTACAGATCCTCGACTTATGCGGTGTCAAATAACTATCTTTGTCAACCAAAGCAGATTATTCCATATCGTAAAAAAGAATTTCAGTCTTTTATTTTTTTCGTCTATATTTTAGTAAGGGGAGATTTGCTTTGGAATACAGCTCAGTGGGGGAGTCCAGCCTGCGAAACCTGGAAAAAAAAAACACCGCAGAGCCAGTCGCTGCACCCTCTCCAGCTTTAGCACGTCACACTTTGCGTGAGGATCCCAAACTTCCCCCGCGTACTCCAATTAGCCCCGAGAGCGAACACAAGCGTCGCTGCGGTCGCCGCGCCCTGATTGGGTGAGGTGTTCCGTGACGTCAGGAAGAGGACTCCGCTCCGCGATCTCGCGTCCGGCTCGCTTCCCGGCACCGGTTTCCTGGCTTGGCGTTGTTTGCCGCAAGCACTTCGAGGAGCGGGACCTCGTTTACCCGGTGTACAAAACGCTGGGTTATGCCGATAGTGACGTGCTTCCGTACAATTTATAAGCCTGCTTGTCACTTTTACCTTTATAATTGGGTTACAAACCCCGAAAGCTATCGGCGGAGGAAATTCCGCCGATAAACCTCCCCGTCCGTCCACACGACACAAGGCAATCTTACGAGGGGTCCGTGAAGCGGCGACATGGGTGTTTCAGACGCTGGAATTCTGTTCCTTGCATGCTCATGATTTAGGGGAATATTACATCCCGCCCTGCAGGCCTTTGAAATGGGATTTATATCAAGGGCGTTTGGTCTGTCGGCAAATTAGCTCACGACCCCGACTCTGCGCGTGCCACTCTGCATGCGCTGGTTCGCAGATGCTTTAAAGGCCCTGTCTGAAGGCCTTTGAAGTGCTCGTGGAACAAGATTGGTTTACATAAATGTAGCTGCTTCGTGAATTAATGATACAGTTCATACATGTATGCAGAAATGTTTCATTTTTTAGAAGATGCACAATCACTGGAAATTAGTTTGTATGGTAGCAAGAAAAACTGCCGAATTGTCCCCCGTTGCCTGTATGAGATCTAGTGAACTGCCCAAAATCTGCTCAGCAATAGTACTATAATTTGGAATGTTTCTACTTTTTCCTGACATTCTTTCTTTATTTCATCCTTGGGTACTCGGAAAATACACCGTTTAGTGAGTTGTCATTTCCAATTAAAGAGGCACTGCTGCAGGTTCCCAAAAGCTTCCTCAGCTTCCAAACTCCCTACAGCTGGACCCGCTGACAACAGGGGAAAACAGGAGGAACAGCAAGCATTCAAACGGCTGTCCAGTGGTAGATGCTGCACTAGTAGAAGAAAATGTGAAACCTGTGAAGGGTGACAGTTTGCGTGAGAAAAGCTTCTGGTATTTTAGCTTCAGGACCAATTTGATTTCGCTAAAATCTCAATTTTAGAGCCTAAGGAACTAAGCAAGTCGACAGATACCACGAGTGGAGTTTATTTAAATATTTTCCGAACCCAGAAAAAGTCAAAGGGCGAGCAATGTATATAAATAAATGTTCCTTCTCTCTTTACTTTGCCCCTGTACTTGGGCTGTCTCACTTGCGATTCTCTCTCCATGGCCCAGACTGTATTTAACATGTTGCTCGAGCAGCATGCAGCTATTCTGCTTCGACAATCTTGTTTAAAAACAGAGATTAAAAAAAAACACGAAACAGTATACATAACTTTCCAATTCATTCAGATCATCAGCAGCATTTATTGTGTGAGATGTAAATCTATAGTGATGCTCCTGCAATTGTGGCCATATTTCTTTATTTTCATAAACCAGCTGCGATTCATGCGTCGCCTGCCCTGTCAACCAGGCCTGAAATGTTAGTTGAAGTTTCGCCTACAGCTACAAGCCATACCTCAATAAAGCCACATATTAAAATTTACACCTCCTACGAAAAACACGCACGAAAAAATTAAATAGAAACGAGCGCGCCGACAGCTAACGCCGTCACAACCTCCACAGGGCGAGCGGGGCGAGTCGGGGAAAATTCTGTCCCCGCCGTGACGTCACCCCGGTTCGCCGTAAGAGGGAGCCACGCGAACTTCTCGGGGCTAATAGTGGTCGCACTAGCGACTTATACGCTGTTAATTTGGTGTCACTCGAGCTTTCCTTCAAGGTTCGTCGCAGAAACCACAGTTTTGAGTTAGCTTTTTTAATGATGTTGTTGATGTGAGCCCCCCAACGAAGGTCATGAGATATTGTAACACCTAGGTATTTGTATTCTAAAACACGGGTCAGTGGTTCATTGTCTATACTATACTGAAAATTTAAGGCCTTTATTTTGTGAGTAATAGTCATAAACACAGTCTTTGAATTATTTAGTGACATTTGCCACTCCTTGCACCAGTCACCAATCTGAGCTAGAGATCTGTTGAGATTAAGTTGGTCCAAATCAGTTTTTACTTCGGTAAAAAGGATGCAATCGTCAGCGAACAACCTGGCGTGTACGGTTAAATTGGAAACCAAGTCATTAATAAACATCAAGAAGAACAAGGGCCCAAGCACGGACCCCTGAGGGACCCCCGATCTAACTTCGCACATATTTGACCTTCTACCTTTTATGTCTACGAATTGCGTTCTCCCACTTAAAAACGATTTAATCCATGTAGTAAGCTTAGGGTTCTTAAGCATCAGCGTTAGTTTCATTAGCAACTTCCTATGGTTGACCTTATCGAACGCCTTTTGAAAATCGAGAAAAATGACGTCCACCTGTCCCCTTCGATTCAAAACTTCTGCGAAATTGTGAACCACTTCTACAAGCTGCGTCGTGGTTGATAAGCCTCGCCGGAACCCGTGTTGTTTGTCGTCCAGCAATCGGTGTTCTGATAAAAAAGTACGTATATGTGCAGCAACTATGTGTTCCAAAAGTTTCCCACAAGTTGATGTCAATGATATTGGTCTGTAGTTGGCTACTGAAGATGCAGCACCAGATTTTAATATCGGAATAACTTTCGCCCGTTTCCATTCAGATGGTACTATCCCCTGACGAAGTGACATTTGGAAGATTCTCAAAAGGTAGTTACTAATAGATTCTGCATATCTTCGTAAGAATTCGTTAGGAACTTCATCGGGCCCTGGAGATTTAGTAGTATCAAGATTCAATAACAAATTAAAAATGCCCTCTCTTGTTATTATGCAATCAGCAATGGGAGGCACGTTCTCCAGTAAAGGAAACGTTGGTGAATTTCCGTCATCACTAGAAAACACACTGGAAAAGTATTCATTAAAACAATTAGCAATATCAGTTTCGTTCTGTATCGAATGGCCTTCGATATCAAGTATTTCAACACTGTTTTTTCGGGGTGAAAGTTGCCTATAAAATTTACCAGGGGACGAAGTCATAAAACGTTCCATTGTTTTGTTATAATATGTGTCTTTAGCATTTTTAATCATTGATTTGAGATTTCTGCTGAGTAGCCGTAAGCTATCACGTTTGCGAGGATCCGGTGTTTTTTTGTTTTGAGCACGACATCGTGAGATCTTTCGTTTCTGCTGAATAATCTCTCTGTTAATCCATGGATTGTGTTCAGCTTTCTTTTTGTTCTGGTAGGGACGTACTTATCAAGGCACTCTACAACTAGTTTCGTAAAGAAATGCCACAGGTCATCAATGTGCGATGTGCGACTTTCACTCAAAACCTTAAACTCGTCGAAGGTCAATTCTAGTTTATCGAGCACACCCTCATCATCCGCTCTACTGAAGTCTTTGTACGTAACGACCGTACGTTCTCTAACCGGTTGAGTTTTAATTGGGAGAGACAAGTACACCATGGAATGATCAGAGATTCCGGGCATTACCTTGCAGCTGTATGAAGTTCGCAACAAAGAGTCGCTGACAAAAAGCAAGTCTAATATTGAACTCGATTGACCTTGAATCCGTGTAAAGTCCTCAACAAGCTGCGTAAGGTTATTATAAAAAATAAGGTCCAAGAATGAAGTCGAGATTGCGGATTCCCCGTGTGCCGATACAAAGCCATTCCAATCGATGTCACCGAAATTGAAGTCACCACCAATAATAGCTCTCTTGGAGTGAACCGCAAGTTTAGCAAACGTTTCCCCCAACTCCCTCACAAACTCTATTCCCATACCAGGTGGTCTGTATACCACCCCAAGAATTACTTCGGTCCTACCTACTTTAATTTTGCACCATTTGTCCTCTATATTAGAGGTACCTTGAATGTCAGTACAAACCAAAGTATCTTTGATAACAATAGCCACCCCACCACCCCTAGTCGTTCGATCATTTCGAAAAATCTTGTATCCCGGAGGAATGACTTCGCAATCAAGAACGAAAGGAGTCAACCACGTCTCGGTTATCATTACAACATCAGGATCATGCTCTATCAAAATGTGCTCAAGATCGACAATTTTATTCATAATGCTTCGTGCGTTCATGTTGATAACTGTCAGGTCGTTGTTGCAAGCAGGGTGACTCTGTCATTGGGCTTCGAGACGTTCGACTCTTTGCGGGGCTATTTCCTCCCTTTCGTTGCTATCTTCGTTCCAACGATATAGCGTGTCCCCGATTTTTAGCTTATCAAATGACATCGTCACTTTTTCCTTGTTCGCTCTATTTGCTCTGGCACTGTTCCATAGTTTATTTCGCAAGCCTCGAACATGGGCAGAAAAATCCTGGTTTATGAAAATAGCTGTGCCCCTAAGTTTCCGCGAATTTCGAAGTACGTCATTCCTCTCCTTCAAGTCACGAAACTTAAGAATGACAGGCCTGACCTTCCCCGGATAATTCCTTCCAAGCCTGTGAACCCCCTCAACACTCTTTACCTCAACTCCCAATTTGACTTCAAAAATGTCTTTAACTACAGCGTTCGTCAGCATTTGCTCGGTCTCATTGTCACCCTCTTTAATTCCGTACATTATAAGGTTGTTGCGTCGGTCTCTATTCTCTAACTCATCGATCTTTCTTTCGAGTTTCTTGGTAGAGACCTCTAAGGTTCTTATTTTTTCTTGAGATTTTTCAAATTGAGCAGAGAGATCTTTCAAAGCCAAGGTGGACCCCTCAATTGCTTCTAGCCGCTTATCTAAGGATCCTAGTTTGTCTTTTAGCTCCGTGATGTCAGCTCCTATCTTTTTTTGCCCGTCAAGTATTTGCTCTAACGCGTCTGTCAGAGGGCCGGGGTTAAGTTCGACATCCCCACATAATTGCAGCAGCAAACAAAATACATTGAAACACTCATTTACACTATTCAAAACACAGCCGGGGCTCGGCAGCACCACTAGCACAACAGAGTTGTCACGTAGTGATTTGAACAAATAGCGGTTTTTACCAACCTGCGTGAAGAACAGGAGTGGATTATTCATCCTGCTTGGTTTGGTGCCACCGAGCCCACTGAAGGCAGCGGACGGACGCTCCCGGTTTTGTAGAGCGCTGGTGACGTCACTGAGGACGACGATGCGTTGTCAAACTTGTGGCACGTTGCAGTCTCATCCCTGCTGCTGCTGCTGCTTGCGTCCAGGCGTAGAAACCATTGCGATGGGCTTTGTTGACTCATCTTCACGGCCTGGTGAAGCACCGTGCGCGGCATAACTGCAGACGTTTGCCATAGCAGAATCTGCGTGAAGAACAGGAGTGGATTATTCATCCTGCTTGGTTTGGTGCCACCGAGCCCACTGAAGGCAGCGGACGGACGCTCCCGGTTTTTGTAGAGCGCTGGTGACGTCACTGAGGACGACGATGCGTTGTCAAACTTGTGGCACGTTGCAGTCTCATCCCTGCTGCTGCTGCTGCTGCTTGCGTCCAGGCGTAGAAACCATTGCGATGGGCTTTGTTGACTCATCTTCACGGCCTGATGAAGCACCGTGCGCGACATAACTGCAGACGTTTGCCATAGCAGAATCTGCGTGAAGAACAGGAGTGGATTATTCATCTTGCTTGGTTTGGTGCCACATGGTGTACATGGTATTGTAGTTACATAAACGTTCTTGCCATATTTTGTAAACGTTCTTGCCATATTTTGTAAACATGCCATCTGTTGGAGAAGTTGGACGGCGCACAGGCAACGCTGACATAAAGTCGTTTCGCCATAGCAATAACAATCCGATCCAATCCAACTATTAGAAGAAAAAAAAGTTTTTTTTATAAAATGGAGTTTTTGAAATTTTTTATAAAATGGAGTTCTCGTCGCAATAGCGGCAAAAACTCTCCGTTACAAAAAAGTTTCAAGATGAAACAAGCATTCTTATCTCACAAAGACGAGAGCCTTCCATGGGCGTGCACAATAGTCGCGCTTGGTTGTATTCAACCATAATTTGCAACGGTTATTTTTTTTTTTTAATCATAAAAAAAACGAAAGCCTGACGGCTGATTCGAACATCCAACTGCACAACAACCGACCATTTTTTCACCAGAGAACCTAAATAACGACGGTCTGTATAGAAGATACCACGTGTCCCTGTATGCGCGCGCGTTGGCCCGGGATCGGTAATGGTGGCCAGGTCCGCGCCGATCGCCCAGCGTTTTCCGTTGCTAGGCAGTTGCTAGGCCTGACGTCAGTCCTATGGGAGAAGCCTGCGGAGGAGCTAAGGTACGGCGAGAGGTCACCGACGACAATAGATGTCCAAACTCTCCCATATATATATGTCTCTGGGGTAACCCTTCAACCAGCGCCAACAATACGCGCAGTGGCTTCTCCCGCGAAACAACAACTGACCGCAGAGGAGAAAAAAAGGAAGGGGGCTACTGGCGCGTGGAGAAACGGGACAGGGGCGGAATAAAGGAAGGTTGACGTACAATTTGTCATATTCCTGAAAAGAGCTAACCAAAAAGGAGCGCGTTACTGTTTCCGGAGTTTACCACTGGAGCATTTGTTCCGCGCTGCCGAGAGATTCCCTGCGCGCGTCCACTTCTCTGATCTCGTTTCCCTATACAGAGGCCGCGTTCTTTTGCGATTTCACAGGCTTTCTAGAATGAAGGACCGCTATGGCTCACCTGATCTGTAAAAATTTGTTGACGAACGCAGGCCCAGTGCGCCATTTATCTTAGAATTTTT